>JALBZZ010000426.1:0-26201 GCA_038051095.1 Globisporangium irregulare
GTCGGTCAAAGATTTGTGTCAGCTGGCTGTACAGGAACGTGACGTTGCGGGTCTGCGGGTTTGGAAGGTCTGTCGTAGCTCGTCCAGCAATAAATAGCGGTGTCTTTCCGTGTTGATTTGTAGCTTCAATCACAGGATCACCACCACCGCTGCCGATCAACATTGTCACGATCGGTAGGTTCCATTGTGGCAGGCAGCCACCAGAGAGGTCGTTCCATCAGAGCTTGCTACCTCATCTCAATCCATGAGCATCAACTTAGCGAGCTGATCTTCGACTCGTTAAGTTGATACTAAACGATTTGCTAAATTGACACAAAGTCACACAAACCTGGATCTGTTGTATCGATCAACCCCAGTTCGATGCAGTTGCACTTACAGCCCCCTTGTCTTCAAGCAAACTACTGAGTCGGACGTGCGGACGTGAGGCGTACGAGTCAACTGTGGAAAGGGACATGGGCTGTGATCGTTCAACGAACGTAATGGGTCAATCAATCAATACCAATGCCTGTGTGATGTGAGCGAGCTTCTTGGCTGAGGTGAGATACCGGATTCAAATGAGGAACTGATTCGTACCCACTCCAACCACAAGGTCGAGTTGAAGTTCGAGGGCCACAAGAGTAGTGTTCGCCACAGTATGAAGCAAAGTTGCCTTTCGGATTGCAGGAAGCCCTCCGATGTTCGTTCGTTCGTTCGATCATGCTCCTATTGAAATACAAACTGCTCCAGCAACATGCTGTACGAGCTTGGGCGTTCTTGCTGAGAATCGAAGTTGGAGAGAATAAGGAGTCCAGCGTACTCACACTTACAGTGTATCCGATGGTGGTGGCCTGGATGAAGCCATCGAGTGAAGTGGAGGTTAGACTGTATTTACGGATACAAGAGGTAAATTTTATGCAATAATTCCGGATTAGAGTCAAGTCGGTCCGTAATCTAGCCATTTTCTTAATCTAATGATCTAATGTTTCAGTGATATACATCTAAAGCGAGTCCATTTTCCGGATATAATCCGGATTATTTTGCTGAAGACTACATTTCCGTCGCAACTATGCATTTATTATACATAAGTATATTCTATGTATCAAATAAAAGCGCACCTCCTGAGTTTTCGGCGTGTCCCATTCACTCATTCACGCAAACCCACACCATTTGGATTGTTGAAGCGGAAAAGCAGAACAGAATGGGGAACCAGCAGTCGGCACGCTTCGCGGCTCGCAACGGAAGCTACGAGTACGACACAGACGACTACGTGGACTCATCGTACAGCAGAGACGCAGGTGCGTCGATTCCGGGTCCGCCAGTCCCTTTGTCCCCAGTAGAAGCCGAGCTATCGATCTCCAAAGAACCACCGCAACCGCCCAACAGATCCAACAACGACGAGAGCACGACAGCGACAACAATAGCAGCAAGCAGCAATGCACGCCCACAAAAGCTCACGGTCGAAACGTGGCATGAGTCTGTAGGTAGTCATAACAGTAATGTAATGAGGCATATACAGCCCGTGCATCCAGAGGCGCCCGTGGCGATGCCCGTGCGGCCGAACCGCCGCGTTGAAGACGTATACGACGTGCAAGCCCAGAACATCGGCAGGTACATGCACAGTATTGGCAATGTAAGGGATTGCTATGACGTATGAGCTGTGACGAGTGTTTATCTATTGCGTGCTACAGAGGCCACTATGCGGTCGTGTGCCGTGGCAAATGCAAGCGCACGGGTCGTGCGGTCGCGATCAAGAAGATCAAGCGCTTCCTCACGGACGAAAAGCGGCTGCGCGCCGAGATCAGCGTGTTGCAGCGCGTGAAGCAGCACCCGAACATCGTGGAGCTCATCGACGTGTTCGAGACCGCACGCGAGGTGCAGCTTGTGCTGGAGCTCTGCACGGGCGGGGAGCTCTTTGAGCGCCTCGCGGACAAAGGGCCGTACTCGGAGGCCGATTGCGTGCGCCACGTGCACGATATGGCCCATGCCGTGCACTACCTACACAAGTACGTCGATCCATGGTCCTGCTGGCTGGCTGGGTATAGCTCTGATACTGACTGTTCACGTGTTACTATGCTACCTTTATGTTAGCAATGGCATCGTGCACCGCGACCTCAAACCTGAGAACATCCTGCTGTCGACGCCGAACGACGACGACGCGGTGGTGAAAGTGGCGGACTTTGGGCTCGCCAAGATTATCACGGGCACGAACATGAAGACCAAGTGCGGCACGTGGGGGTACTCAGCGCCCGAGATGATCAGCGGCTCGGGCGTCGTGTTTGGCTACGACTTCAAGGTTGACTCGTGGAGTCTCGGCACGATCCTCTACATTCTGTAAGTAGCCCCTATACGATTATTGAGGCATTGTTATGTGAGCGGCTCATTGATTGTCCTTGTATCTGTAGGCTTTGTGGCTACCACCCGTTTGATCCGGACGGCGAGAGCTCGGACAATGACATGATCGCGAACATCAAGGCGTGCCGCTTTGACTTTGACGACGAGGCCTGGGAGAATATCAGCGAGGACGCGAAGGACCTAGTGCGTCACCTGCTTGTGCTCGATCCCGCCGACCGCTTCACGATGACGCAGGTGCTGGACCACCCGTGGATCACGGGCGTGACGGTCCCGGCCTCGGTGCTACCGCTGTCGCCCACGATCCACCGCGACCTGGCAAAGTTCCGCGAGAACAGCAAATTCAAGGTATGCGTGTATGAGCATGAAGATTTTGGTGCATCTCTGGTTATACCTCCCCCCTAACACTATTGGACAATGTTCTGACTGTGTTGTTTCTTGCTGTTAGCTGGATTTTGAATCCTTTGGGTACGATGCAGTGGACGAGGACAGCAAAGTTTCAAGTACTTGTACGCAATGATGAGCAAAGTGGCGTGTGAGGAGTCAATAAGCAAAACTAGAAGCAGCACATTGTACCTGAATGGAAACTGAAGAAGAGCACGCACATGCACCATGTAAACGATAAAGAGAGAAGAGGACAAGGCGAAATGTACACAATTACCTATTTAAGCAAGCCCCAATGTGCTGTCATTGTCTTGAGCGTAATATTTGTGAATAGCGATATGATTGAGATCTCCTAGATGTGCAGCAGCGAGTACTGCAGATGCACCTTGTGCTTTGCCTCAAACTGGTCGATCGCGTCGATCATGCCTTCTTCCAGGTCCGCCAGCACATCAATCTGCCAACATAGTCCATCACAGCAGCGTCAGTTAAATAGCAATCACAACACCAATCAATGCTTTAGCAGAATAGCCTACCGCTTGACAGAGCTCTAGCGCCAGCGAGCCGCCGATCTTGGCGTGCTCGGGGGTGTCTTTCGTGTCGAGACACATGAGGTGCAGCGGCTTCCAGTCGCCGTTGCCCACGCGCAGCTGCAGGTCTTCGAGTACGATCTCGAAGATGCGGTCATCGAAGCAGAGTACCACGTTGAGCTCGTGGAGCTCCTTGACGCTCAGGTCCTGCCACCGCTGCGGACACTCCTTGGTCAGGATGTCGCGCTCCAGCATCGAGAGCACACCGTTCCGCCGAAACCTGAGCCAAGCAATGCATACAGAGCAGTAATCAGCATCAGCATCAGCCACATGCCGCATATCTGTCTGCATATGCATACAGATTACTAACACGCTGGGAAGGGTGTATGTAGTACGTACAGCTCGGCGTTCTCGCTCTTGAGCTGGTCGTACATGACCTGGTAGGGCGTGAAGAACTCGTAGATGCGCGGGTCGTAGCGCGACGGACCCGGGAAGCGTACCTTGTTGCCGGCGCCGAAGGAGCAGACGCGCAGCCCCGCCGCGTGCAGGTGGTCGTGGGCCTCTGTGCTGCGGTTAACGTTGTTGGCGCAGAGCATCGCGAACATGGGGCGCGTTGTCGGTGTCGTGGAAGGTGGTGTCATTGCGCTTGCTGTTGCTGTGTGCTGGTTGATGGATATTGGCGGCAAGTGTAAATTCGTACATTACATGGGTGCTGCGCCACATCACATTCAATCGGCAGTGTGTTCAAATTGCTACCTCCATGTACCGGTAACCGATTTTCGCGTTCGCCGTGTTTAAAAAGTTTGACGTGAACGTGAACATGCAGTAGCAGCCAGATCTCTGTCAAGAAAGGTTTCGTGTCCCCATTTTGCACAGACTATTCCCCGATTTTGTATCGCCAACCGCTCACGTGACCCAGATGCTCGCTGCTGCTTCGCGCCGAACCGCTGCCCTCCCACTGCGTCACTTGCATTCCCGCCTGGCCACAGCCACAGCCACAGCAGCACGAGCTAGTACCACGTCTCCACCGGCGGCCTTCTTCTCCCTCTTGCAGCGCCAGTCTCACCGCGCGTCCCCATTGCTCCTCAACACCATCTCCTACTACCATCGCACCATGTCGTCGTCTTCCTCGCTCGCAAACGAATTTGAGAAGAAAGTGGCGCTCGGCAAGTCGCTGCCGCCGCTGAGCGACAACATGGCCAAGCTCGAGATGTACGCGCTCTTCAAGCAGTCGAACCTCGGCAAGAACACCACGTCCAAACCCGGCATGCTCGACTTTGTGGTGCGTTTTGCTTGCTTACTTATCATAGGTGTGAGCTGGGCTGTGCGTATGATAGCGCAATTGAGGACTAACGTGAGTGTGCCGATGTGTATGATTGACAACAGGGCAAGGCAAAGTGGGAGGCGTGGACGAAGCTCGGCGACATGTCCAAGGAAGAGGCCATGACCAAGTACATTGCGATCATCGACGACTTGGCCAAGAAGCACGGCGTCGGCGCCGAAGCGTCTGGTGAAGCCGCCGCCGCGCCTGTGAGTACGTCGGACGACCTCCTCGTCGAAGTCTCGTACGTGATGCAGCTTTTTTTTGTTTTGCTTTGCTTTGCATTTGGGCGAGTCCATCCACTGTCTTACGATCCGTGTATGCGTATGTTGTACTTTACAGGGAGAGCGGCCTGCTGACAATCCAGTTCAACCGCCCGACACGTTACAATGCGCTGAACCGCGAGATGTACGACGGCATCATCAAGGCACTCGAGACGTCGAAGAGCCAGGACAACGTCAAGGCCGTGCTACTCAAGTCCACTGGCACGATGTTCTCGAGCGGCAACGACCTGTCGATGTTCACGAACAACCCAGACGGCATGTCGTTCGAGCAAATGGCGGACGCCGGCGCACAGCTGCTGGAGAACTTTGTCGACGCGTTCCTTACGTACCCAAAGCCAATCGTCGCGTCGGTCCAGGGGCCAGCGGTGGGCATCGCCGTGACGCTGCTGGCGCTCTGCGACCTCGTGTACATCTCGGAGACCGTGACGCTGCACACGCCGTTCACGGCGCTGGGCCAGTCCCCGGAGGCGTGCTCGTCCGTGCTCTTCCCGAAGATCATGGGCAATGCGCAAGCGAATGCCATGCTGCTGCTCGGCGAGAAACTCAACGCGAAGGACGCAGTGGCGTACGGGCTTGCGACCGGCTCGTTCGGCGTCGCGGACTTTGACAAGCAAGTGCAGGAGAAAGTCGAGTACGTTTGTGTTTGCTGGATGTTGGCGTTCGCTCTGATCCTTCAGGTTTCTCCTTGTTGATATGGTGCTGACGGGCTGTTGTTGCTTGTGTTTTTCGTGACAAACTGTAGCATTCTGCTGTCCCGCTACCCGATCTCGATGAAGCAGTCGAAAGCGCTGATCCGCTCGCCGGAGGTGATCAAGGAGCTGCAGGAGGTGAACCGCCGCGAGTGTCAGACGCTCAAGAAGATGTGGCTCGGCGCCGAGTGCATGGACGCGATCATGAAGTTCCAGGCGCGCAAGAAGTAAATAACGCCATCCACACAACGTACGTACGTGCGCACGACACTCTATCTGCATGTTTGCAAGGCAAAATAAAGATATGCATACTTGACGCAAACTGAGTGCGTTACTATCTATCAACCACCAGATAGACAACTCGGTCAAAATTCTGAACTCGCAATGCATCCAGCCTGCTTTATGGAAGCGCCACCAGCGCTTCCAGTACGCATATCAACGCTTGGAAGAGCTCTTCCGGTGAGTTCGGTTCTCTCTGATCTTCACGCGGTTCAAACACAAGCCGAAGTGGACCATCTTGGATCCACCTCTTGCGCACCAGGCGGTCGACATTTGGGATGCGATGCTCACTCAGCATTTGGTAGATCTCTTCGAAATGGCTTTCGGTCCTATCAAGGTTGGCGATTTCGGGCTCAAGAAACACTTTCTCCACACTGGCTGAGTTGACGTGCACGAGTCCCCACGCTCGCTCGAACGTCTCAAACTCAAGCCATCCGCTCGCGGTACAGTGACTCGCCAGAGGCAGGAACTCTCGACTGAGCTGGAGCAGCGCCAGCTGGAATCGCAGTCGATTCGCTTTTTCATCCATGACGGAGGCGCCGAGCTGAGTTCGACGCGGAGCAGCGACAGTAAGAGCGGCAGTAATCGGGCGAGGAAATGTGGCGAGATCAGGAGTGGGAGCAAGAGGAGAAGGGCAGTGCAGCGCATGCAGGAGTGGCGATCTCACCGGCGACGTACGTTCTGGTGCTTGGTTGTCGGCAAGAGCGAAAACACCATGTCGTGGCCTAGATTGACGGGAGGCACAGGGTGCGCGATTTAGCCCACCAGATCGACGATCGAGTATCCAGTCTCGACCAGACAGTCAAGCGACAACTGCGTGGTACACTGCCTCGCAGAGCAGAGTGAGTCTGTGGGTGTTAGCGACATGGTAAGGTTGACGAATGGCACTGAAGACCGTGACGTTCGCGAAAGGTTCATGCTGCCGTATTTTTCGTCTGACTCGCTGCACACGCAGTCTCTTCAACAAATGAGATTGTGAAAGCATTAGTTGAATGTCATTGTGAAGAACTGGTAAGAGTCGAGTGAACAGCATCAACTGTGACCACGTTTCGCGCCAAAGCCACCCCAGCGTCGAAATCTGCGCTTGTGATTAATCAGGAAGGTAAAATAGACGAATATGATCCGGGCAGCATGTGCCACCGCATGTGCAAAACGCAGAACAAATCGCAAATGCGGAAATAGTAGGAATCACCAGGCAAAAGAGTACTGGGTTCCCAACCCAACGCGAGGAGGGTCTTGAACCGCTTGCTCAAAGCTGAGTAGCCGAGCTTCAGCCCGAGCTTCAGATCGCAAACGATCTCTGAAATCGGCACCCCGTGGATGACCCGGAGGTATGCCGCGGCGACGAGCGAAGCGTCGTCAATCATGACAACAGGCAGGTGGTGGGTTGGATGCTGGGAAAGTTGGAAATTGAATGCGAAAGAGAGAATGGCGCAAGCGCGCTTGCTTCTCTCGTCTCTTTCTCTTAAGATAGGAGCGCAAGCCTCAAGTGAGGACATCTTCCCATTGGGAGAAGCTCAACCACCTTGGGCGTTGTCATAGGTGATATGGAACAAGCGAGTGTTTTTCACAGGAACCAACACTCCCGTACTCAATGAGTATCGTACAAAGCAGAAGTACAGTAGGTTGTATTAAGCACAGTATTTCAGTATCAAGTACAGAATATGGTATCAAATACAGTATTTAGTATCAAGCACGGTACTTTGGAATCTAAAGGAATCGTTGATACCAAAGAAGTATCTTCGAGGTTTTTCTTTCAATGTGCTTGGCAGAAAGAGCAAATAATGTTTGCACAAAAAAAGGCCAGAAATGAAATAAAAGAGCGATCTCTCAAATGTAATAAACCCCTGTCTCTGTTTTTGAGCAGAGACAGGGTCTTTTACTGTAAAAGCGGTTGTAACCTTATCAAGTGCTATTCACGTAAAAACACCTATAGAGTGTTATTCACGTAAAAAACGCCTATAGTTTATTCACGTGAAATGATCTATTTGAACGTAATCCAGAACATCTGGAAAAATGAGCGTCGCAATTGTCCACACATCGTGGACAATTTGGCCACATCGGACAGTACTACTTGTGTTGCTTTCGATGGAGCTAGCAGTAGACAACGAGCTTTCGTAATGCCGTACCACAAATTACCAGTTTTTTCAGGTTTGTGTAAGGGGTGACGCGTGCTTTGGCTTGACAAGTGATTGCTCTTTGTTCATCGCGTTCACATGCGCCACGCACACCACATCCTTGCTTATCCATCAACAGGAGGGCGAGGGACTACTGGTAGAGCGACTTAAGTGTCCAGGGCGTCTAATTGGCTTTCTACACGTGAGTCGAGCAGGCGAGAGTGCAAACAACCTGCTGATAGTAAGCATGTACGTTGTCCTCAGCTGTCGATGCATTGCGCCACGAAGCGCTGCGTGCACCGATGGCGACGTGTTGTGGAGCAACACTTGAACGGCGACGGACGAGCGCTTGGGCGCTCGGTGAGCGGTGGCGATCAGAAGTCCAACGGAGCCATTATTGTTGCCTCGGCATTTGATCTGAGGTTGCACCTTTTAGTTTTTGCGTTCTTTGGGTGAGCTCTGTGCAGAACAGTAAAACAATTATCCGCCATAAAGCGTATAGCTGAACCCTCCTTCTTTGTCACCTCGTATACTTTGCCATTCTTTCCGGAAAACAGCCACTCACCACCAACTTGCTGCAAGAGCAAAGGAAATGGCGACTGACGAAGGCGACGACACTAATGGCGCGCGCGGCGACCTGCTCGCGACCGTGAGTGCCGCGGCATTCGAAGCGCGCGCGAAGGAGTACCAGGCGGCGTTCCGCAGCTTCCTGGAGGCGTGCTGCAGAGAGGGCGTGCAGAGCCTGTACCACTCGCTCGGCTCTGGCGGCGGCTCCATGAACATGTTGCTGACTGCCGCCGGTCAGACTGCGAGCGACGCGCAGCAGCAGAGCTTCGCGTTCTCGCTGCGTATCTGCGCGCAGGTGCTGCTGGACTTCAACCCGGGCCTGGGTACGTTGTTGTTCCGCCACCCGGACCAGTTTCTGCCACTCTTCCACGCCGCACTGGCGCAGGAAGTCATGTCCGTTGCAGCGGCGACAACCGCGCCAGCACCGACTTCGCGCCTGTATGCGCAGGACGCGCAGGGCTTCTCGACGCTACCGCTCAAGATCCGCCAGAAACTGAAAGTGCGTATCGAGTTCCTGCCACCTGTGAACCCGCTGCGCAAGATGACGATCAACACGATCCGCTCGAACGACGTCAAGCAATTGATCCAGATCGCCGGCACGGTCGTGCGAACCGGAATGGTACGTTATGCATGCACTAATTCTTGGGTGCTGAGAATGGTTTCTGTGATGTACTGGCCAGTGTGGCTGATACTAATTGAGTTTTGCTGCATGTCGTAGATCAAAATGCAGGAAACGTCGCGCGAGTACCAGTGCAGTAACTCCCGCTGCGGGTATCGCTTCCTCGTCAAATCCGATCCAGAGCAGGGCAACATCCTCGAGATACCGGTATGAAATGCATTCATGAATGGGAAAATGATCGACTAGTGCACTAACATTGGGTTTCAATTTCCCTTGTTGTGTTCGAATGCTGAGCAGAAAGTGTGTCCGTCGGAGAACAGTGGCAAGCCCTGCAAGTCGACGCAGTTCAACATCGTCGAGAATTCGAGAGTGGTGTCCGATCACCAGGTCATCAAGATCCAGGAGCAGGTCTCGAAGCTCGGTGTCGGGTCCATCCCTCGCTCGATCCTCGTTGTGTTAGAAGATGACCTCGTCGACTCGGTGAAAGCTGGCGACCATGTGGTGGTCGTGGGGATTTTGATGCGCTGCTGGAGACCTGTCATCAAAGACATCCGCTGCGACCTCGAGACGATCGTGAAGGCAAACAGCATTCGTATCAAGAATGCGACGTCTGCGCACGTCTTGGTGACAGAAGAGCTAAAGAAAGAATTTGCACAGTTCTGGAAGCACCATGAACATGCGCCGATGCGCGGCCGGAACGAGATCATCGCGGGCATCTGTCCCAAGGTGTACGGCTTATTTATTGTGAAGTTGGGAGTCGCGCTCACTGTCATCGGCGGGTGCACGCATGTCGACGAGACTGGGATGAAGACACGAGGAGAACCGCACATGCTGCTCATTGGCGATCCTGGGACGGGGAAGTCACAATTCCTCCGGTTTACCGCTGAGCTCAGCCCCCGGTCTGTGCTGACGACAGGGATCGGTACGACCAGCGCTGGGTTGACGTGTACTGCAGTGAAGGACGGCGGCGAGTGGATGCTGGAAGCTGGCGCGCTGGTGTTAGCAGACCGTGGTGTGTGCTGTATCGACGAGTTCAGCAGTATCCGCAGCAACGACCGGACGTCGATCCACGAAGCGATGGAGCAGCAGACGCTCAGTGTGGCTAAAGCAGGACTGGTGTGCAAACTGAATGCGCGAACGACAATCTTCGCAGTGACAAACCCCAAAGGGCGATACGACCCCAACGCGGATGTGTCGGTGAACACTGCGATCGGAAGCCCGCTGCTGAGTCGATTTGATCTGATCTTGGTGTTGCTGGATCGGATGAATGCGAGCTGGGATCAAGCTGTGTCGTCGTTCATTTTGAAGCAGTCTACCGGTCAAGTCGGCATCAAGCAGGAGAAGGCAGACAGTGATCCGTCCTTCGATCTGCTGGAGAGCCAGCGGCATGCGGAGGAGAAAGAGGCATTGGACAGAGAGAAGAAGAAGAAGAAGAGGAAGAAAGCGGAAAGCGACGAGCTGCTGTGGTCGATCTCGAAGCTGCAAGCGTACATTTGCTTTGTCAAAGACAAGTATCAGCCGCAACTGTCTCGAAGCGCCATGACCATTCTGCAGCGATACTACCAGCTGCAGCGATCTTCCGACACGAGAACTGCTGCGCGCACGACGATCCGGCTGCTAGAGAGCTTGACGCGCTTATCACAGGCGCACGCTCGGCTGATGTGTCACGATGAGGTGCAGGTAATGGACGCAGTGGTCGCGGTGTTTGTCATGGAGGTGAGCAAAGCGACCGATAGCTGCTCGTCGATGCTCGGAGGTGGCCTCGAGTCTGTTCTCCACTCTGATTTTGCCGAAGATCCCACCGCGGAGTATGCGTTGCAGGAGAAAATGGTGCTCGAGAACCTCGGCTTGAATGAGTTGTCAATGTGCCCAACTCCAAGCCAGCATTCTCAGCGAGGCGGCAGCAGTCAATCCCTCACTCGTAATCGGTTTGAAGAAGCAAAGGAGACAGAGCCCCGAGCATTCGTCGTGTCGTCATTCGACGAATCGTCGCGTTATCAAAGATATCCGAGTCAGAAGCGCTGGCAAGTAGACGGGGGAGAAGAGAAGCAACAGTTTACGCCAAAGCGAAATCGTGTCGGTGGTCGACCGCCGACTCAACCGCCCCAGCGGAACTCGTGGAGCCAGCGACTAAGCGGCGCAGTCGATGGATTAAATCGGCAACGCAGCAACAACGACGACAACTTCGGGAGTGACGATGACAATCAAGAAGGCGATGCTGGGAACTTGAATGGAAGTCAGCGCTCTCGGTTTTCATTAGGGAAGTGGAATCAGCCAGACAGCCAATCTGTCACCAGCCGGTGGCGAAAGTAAGAGAATTGAGCCCAAGGATGCAACTTCAAGACCCCTCTTTGATCCGATCATATCTTTTATCTCTCGCTTACGATGCTTGGCATTTTGGCAGCACAAGTTGCGAAACAGCTCTCCTTCAATCTTCTTAGGAGCAACGTGTGAGGAGCGCGTGTTCGTGTTCAGTGTGTGTGTGTGCGTGCTTTGTTCATCATCCGAGCCATTATAAAACCAGAGGCCAATTTGCCATCACATTCAGAGCGTAACCCATCTGTGCTCGAGAGGGCTTAACTACAGAGTATCTGCTACTGGGAGATATCCTGTCGCTCGCTGCATTTCTCAATGAGAATTGCTCTCTTTCGCGATTGCTCTCCGACCAACCATCAATTGACATTCGGACTGAAACTGTCAATCAATCCAAGTGTGAAGACATGTTCAGCGCAAAGAGACATCAGAAAACAAGAATCAGAAATCTATTGCCAGTGTACAGTTCACGAGGAAAGTCTCATTTCAGGAGGGATCCTCTCGTTTTGCCAGAGAGAAGAGGAGGGGGAGTGCAATGGATCAGCCATCCGCTGCCCATCCGCTTTGTGTACCGGTCAACTCATCAGATCATATCGAGCAGGTTGGTCGATTGTGAGCTCCCTTGAAAAAGGTTGGTCTCCCCTCCTTGTGGTGGGAAGTTCACAAATGTGAATGGATGGCTTTCGCGGCGGGAGTGCCACCCAAAACTCCATGACAAAGTCTCATGAGTTGCTGCTTTTGTGCAATGCGACGCACGCATCTCTTCTGCCTGTGGGAGCGCAATCCTGTTCTGGTTTGACTTGTTATGTTGCCACGAGTGGACTCATCGAGCATTTAATCCAAAGAGTGGACTTGTTGTTCGCTGGTCAAAAGTGTGCAACTTTTATAAAACGGTAGTTGACGCGTTTACAAGTATATTTTATTTATGTATTCATTTTTCTGATATTGCAGTACTTGATAATTGTAGCAAAATCGCTAAATAATCTTTACTCATGGTTTTATACCGTTTTAAAAGTGTAAATTTGGATGTGCCCGTGATCAATTCTTGCCGATCATCAATGGCTTTGCAAACCAACCCCTGATTTAGGAGATGGGCCTCACGTTTGACCATCAAGACGTCCCCCGCTTTACTATCCTCTGCGACGTGTGTAATACCATCATTTGTAAGAATCACTCGCGCGAGGTACCTACAACCGATCAGCCAAGATCCACGTCACTTCGACAGTAGCACTGTGGAATCCACACATCCTCCAGGATCAACCAAGAAAAAGTGAAAAGCCTCAGCATTTCAGCCCCACCAAATCAGCACCGCTGTCGATCGATTGCTCTCTGGCTCAGAGAGAGAGAGCTCCGCCGCTTGTTTCTTGTTTGACTGACTCGCCTTTGCACTTGGACTTGTTCTGCCTCTCTCACCTTCCTTCATTCTCGTCTTGCGTTGCACACCTGTCGCTTCTGCGCCTGCAGTGCTTGTTGCGTTTGCGTTTGAGCTTCCCAGCACTCATTTTCGAAGAGTGACCGTCGGAAGAACATCAAAACGCAGACCCGAACAGAGCAAGCCGAGTTGCGCGTTGCACATCTGCAAATCCGTTCTCTGCTGCATTCGTTCGTTGCCTTTACTAGCTTCTCTCGTCGCCACTTTCGAAATTGATTGATCATCGAGCTACCTCTCGCGTTCCCCGTGTTCAGTTCCCGTGTTCAGCTAGCTACAAAGACAAAGGCTTCATCTTCCAGCAGTAAGGTTAAATCAACGGACGACGACCATGGCGATGAACCCGCGAGGCAAGAATAACAATGCGGCGGCGCCGGTCATGCTCCTGGATGAAGAGCAGCAGCGCACGCTGCAGCAGGCGACGGGGCGCCGCACCAACTCGACTGGACGCGGATCGTCGGGCCAGTATCGCCTGGACTCGTTCGGCGGCGTGAGCAACGGCTCGTACCCGCTGACCCCGCCGCACGCGCAGGGCGTCCCGCGCACGAATTTCACGACTGGTGGCATGCAGCAGCCGAGAACCAACTTCACGACCGGAGGCGCGGAACCGCGTACAAACTTCACGTCGACGGCGGCGAAACCGGCTCAAGGCACGAACAGTGGTGGCCGCGCGACCGAGATGAGCAACGGGACGTTCAACAGCAGCCCTAAGACCAACTTCACGTCCCGTCGGTTCGGCGGGGGCGGGTTCGACCCGAACGAGCCGTACCGGGACTACCCGCCTGTGATGATGTCGGAGCCGCTGTCAGATGACGAGACCGACGAAGGGCCGGGCACCGGGTACGCCGGCAGCAGCAGTGGACTCAAGCTATCGGTCACGTACATTCTCATCGGTGTGGTTCTCGGCGTGGGGCTCGGAGTGCTGTTCAGTACGATCAAGGTCTCGGATCTCGCCGCCAAGTGGATCTCGCTCCCCGGCGACCTCTTCCTGCGCGCGCTCAAGTCGCTGGTGATCCCGTACGTGTTCTGCTCGGTGGCCGTCGCTATCGGTGACATCGTGTTCGTCGGCAAGGTCTCCGTTGTCGGACTGCAGACGTTCCGGGTGTTCGCGATCATGTGGGTCGTGACCGGTCTGGTCGGCATGGGCGTGGCACTGCTCTTCCGCCCGATGTTCCGTCTCGACCGCACGTACGTGGCGACACCGACGAACGCCGTGGGCTTCACGTGCGCGAACAACATGATGCTGCAGTTACAGAGCGACAGCTCGATCACATGCTCCGGTAACTCGACGCTGCTCGGCGGCGCTGTCGCCACGGCGGCCTTTGAGATCAACGACGTCAACGACGTGTTCACCAAGAACGTCAAGACCGCGCTGGCGCTCATGAGTGTGAGCGACCAGATCCTGTCGATCCTCAACTTGATCGTGCCAAAGAATATCTTTGAGTCACTCTCGAACGGCGACGTGCTTTCGACCATTACGTTCGCGATGGTGTTCGGCGCGATCGCGGGCCGCAACTTCTTCACCAAGACCCGCAAGGTGAACTACCTGTACCTGATCCTGCTGCAGCTGCGCAACACGTTCTTCCTGGCGATGGAGTGGGTCATTTGGCTCACGCCCGTGGCGGTCGTGTCGATCACTGCCGGCTCGTTCGCGGCGAACCAGGACGCACTGAACGACCTCAAGGACGTGTACGCGTACGTGCTCGCGGTGATTGCCGCTGCCTCGGTGCAGATGCTCGTCACACAGCCTGCGATCGTGTTCCTGATGACGCGGTGCAACCCGTACCACCACATGGCGCACATGAAGCAGGCGTACATCTTCTCGTTCGGCGTGTCGTCGTCGCTGGCCACGGCGCCTGTGACGCTCGGGTGTATCAAGAAGGCGCGCGTGTGCTCGCAGTCGCTGGCCAACTTTGTCATCTCCATCGGCGCATGCTCCAACTTGTCCGGCATGGGCTTCTACTACCCTGTCGCGATTGTGTTCCTCGCCGAGTCCTCGGGCAACGGTGCGGAGCTCACTCCGTGGCGCCTGCTCGCCATCTACCTGCTCTCGGTACTGGCGTGTGCCGGCACGCCTCCGATTCCGAACGCTGGCATTGCGCTCACAGCGACTGCGTACAAGACGGTGTTCGGCGTGAGTGACTTGCCTGTGACGTTCCCGCTGTTCATCGCGATGGACTTTTTGATCGACCGAATATCCACGGTCTGCAACGTGAACGACGACATCATGGCGCTCAAGGTGATTGCCGAGAACACAGACGAGACGATTATCGGCGATCACCTCGGAGAACGAGAATAACCCGAAGGCGAATCAGCCAACCCGCGACGGCCGAGGCGAGAGAGCCGTACAACCACCCATTTTTGCATGTCAACAGTTTCGTGCGATTGCCCCGAGTCAGGACCTAGAGGATCAGCAGCTCTCGGTGAATAGCTAGCTGGATGGGAGAGCTTCAACTTCAAGCGTCAGGGGATGAGAGACCAAGGACAAGAGACCAAAGGCCGAGAGGGAGCGGAGCGCGAACGAATCTTAACGTTATCAAACAAAACATGAAGCAACTCTGTGTGTGTCCAACCAACCATTTTGCAGTTTGTCATCTCCGAAGCTCGGTGTTGGTGTTGAATTTGAATTCCCCAAAAATTAACCCATCCTCTCCACAACCCCGCCTGTCTGTCGAGCCAGTCCGATGATCGCAGTGGTAGTCCCCGCTTCAGTGGCTGATGCATCTCGACAAGTGTATGCGTCACTCATCTGGGGATCAACGACTGCTGAAGCCATCTGCCTCGAAACCCCGTTGCGCTGAAATAGAGCGCACCACCTGCACCAAGAAAACCAAGGCGATTGGCTCGGCGTCGCGAGGAGTTTCAGGCTGTTACCAAAGTGCCTGGCCTCTGTGCTATTCCTCGCACGCCAGAAGTAGCCGACGGGCCGTGCATTCAACGAAGGCTCAGCTCAGTTTGTGGTTCCGTGACTGCAAGGCAAAGGCGAGGGCTCCCGGTGCACCAGCAACCACAAAGTCCCCAATTTCTCAAGGTTCAAGGCCCACCCAGTGTTTCCCAGCCGAAGCCGAAGACTGGACTTGGTTGTGCGTCATTTCGAGTTCAAGCCGTCCCAGGAGCTACAGACAGCAAAGTGGTTGATAAATCATCATGCCCACTCCGATCGTCCTTCTCGATGAAGAGCAGCAGCGCACGCTGCAGCAGGCGCAACTTCAAGCCGGCGATCTCACGACCAACCATACGGACGCGGGTGCCATGAACCAACGCTACGGCGGATTTGCAGGTGTGACGGTGAACACCGCGATTGCGAACGCCCAACAGGGCTCGTTCGGCGGCGCGTCTGCGGATTCGTCGATGACCCCGGCTTCCGAGACCCAAGTAGGAGGACTGGAGCCACGCACGGACTTTACGACTCCAAGGACAAACTTCACGTCCACTGAGCCGCGGACGAACTTCACCTCGGCAGCGGTGTCGGCGAGACAGAACGAGCGACTTCTCTATGACCACATCGGTGCGACTGGAACGCGTACCACCGACCTGAGCGGACGAAGCAACGGCACGTACAACAGCAGCCCCAAGACCAAGTTCGGTGGTGGTCCCGAGTATGATCACAACTACGGCGACTCGACGCCGCCGCTCCTGTCGGATCGCCTCTCGGACACCCTCGAGTCGGACGAGAAGACCGGCAGTGAGTACATCGGCAGCAGCAGTGGACTCAAGCTCTCGGTCAAGTATATCCTCATCGGTGTGATTCTCGGTGTCGGTTTGGGTGTGCTCTTCGGAAGTATAAAGGTCTCGGCATTGACGGCCAAGTGGATCTCGCTCCCCGGTGATCTCTTCCTTCGTGCGCTCCAGTCGCTGGTTGTGCCGTACGTGTTCTGCTCGGTCGCGGTCGCTATCGGCGACATCGTGTTCGTCGGCAAGGTCTCTATCGTCGGGCTCCAGACGTTCAAGGTGTTTGTGATCATGTGGATCTCGGCGTGCACATTTGGGATGGGTATGGCGCTGCTCTTCCGCCCGATGTTCCGTCTCGACAAGCAGTACATCTCCACGCCAATGAACGCCCTTGGGTTCACGTGCGCGAACGGCATGATGTTGCAGACGCTCCCAGACAGCTCGGTTATGTGCTCAGCGAATGCGACCGCGATTGGCGGTGTTATCGGAAAAGCGGCTTTCGAAGTGGAAGATGTCAACAATGTCTTCTCGAAGGACGTGAAGCGCGCGCTCGCGCTCATGAGTGTGAGCGACCAGATCCTGGCGATGCTCAACTTGATCGTGCCGAAGAACATCTTCACATCGCTCTCGAACGGCGATTTGCTTTCGACCATTACATTCGCGATGGTGTTGGGGGCGATCGCAGGCCGCAACTACTTCACCAAGACGCGTCGAGTGAACTACCTGTACCTGGTGCTGCTGCAGCTTCGCAACACGTTCTTTCTGGCGATGGAATGGGTGACATGGCTGACGCCAGGCGCGGTCATTTCCATCATCGCTGGCTCGTTCGCGGCGAACCAAGACTCGCTCAGCCAGCTCAAGGACGTGTACATGTACGTGATCGCGGCATTCTGCGCCACATCGGTGCAAATGTTGTTTGTACAGCCTCTGGTCATCTTCCTGATGACGCGGTGTAACCCGTACCACCACATGGCGCACATGATCCAAGCGTACGTGTTTGCATTCGGCGTCGCGTCCTCTGTCTCTACCGCTCCGATCACACTTGCATGCGTCAAGAAAGCCCGCGTGTGCTCGCAGTCGCTGGCCAACTTTGTCATCTCCATCGGCGTGTGCTCCAACATGTCCGGCGCTGGCTTCTACTACCCCGTTGCCATTGTGTTCCTCGCCGAATCGTCGGGCAACGGCAACGAACTGACTCCGCTGCGTCTGCTCGCCATCTACCTGCTCTCTATCTTGGCGTGCGCGGGCACACCTCCAGTGCCAAGTGCCGGTGTCGTTCTCACGGCGTCGATCTACAAGACCGTGTTCGGTGTGAGCGAGGTGCCGTCGACGTTTGCGTTGTACCTTGCAGTGGACTTTTTGGTCGATCGGATGTCCACGGTCTGCAACGTGAACGACGACATCATGGCGCTCAAGGTGATTGCCGAGAACACAGACGAGACGATTGTCGGCGACCACCTCGGAGAGCGCGAGTAGGAGACAGAGAAAAAGAGAGAAAGAGTACAGAGTGGCTTGCCATTGTGTGGGTGTACTCGGATCGTTCTCTCCTCTCAGACGTTGCTGTAACTGGAGAATGCCTAGAGACTTTGCAACAGAGGAGCTCAAGCTCGAATGAGATGATGAAACAGTGGTTGGTTGTCGTTGCTTTCTCACTATCCTTCGATATTAGCATTGTCCATCTCTGAAACAAACGACAATAATAATGTCTCTGCTCTCAATTAGTCGAGGTGGACATTGAGCTCTTCTCCACTGTAGAAATTCGACGGTTACGAATAGGTATGGTGGCTCTGACTTGATTCGAGTCAGCACCACATCCCGCAAATCTTGCCATTGCTACAAGAGCAAAATGATCAC
Source organism: Globisporangium irregulare (assembly GCA_038051095.1). NCBI lineage: Eukaryota > Oomycota > Peronosporomycetes > Pythiales > Pythiaceae > Globisporangium > Globisporangium irregulare. The sequence continues at coordinate 18,384 of JALBZZ010000426.1, forward strand.
AAGCATTGTGCCCATGGGGATCCAGATTCATGAATTAAAATGGTTATTATCCACCCACATCTTAGCAAACTTCCTGCAATATGGCGTCCATATTCACCCGTTTCTACATGAATGGGTATGGGTACCCAAGAGTTTACTTTTTTTATTGGCACCTGCTTCTTGAAAGCTTTAGGCTGTCAAAGTTTGTGTGAGTATTGTACTGTACAGTATTGATCGCTCCGGCCCCTGCCATCGGGTTTCCAGTGCACCAGCTGCAGTTGTGAGCAATGCGCTCGCACACGATCTGTCACCCTCAGTATTGAGCTCTCCAGTATATTGAGGGCCAACGCCGATTTTCTGGGGGCTGTGTGAGGAGAACCTGTCCTAGACATGAAGAGAATCCATGCTGCACCGAACAGCAGGGCGAGCTTTCCGACCATGTGGTGGACTGACGAATCGGTCAGTTCTGCATCTTCCCTCAATGTGCGAGTCAAAATGGACAAGGAACAACACTATTAGCTATGCGCTGCGACGTGGGAGCACAAAGGGGGCAAATGGATGCGAAAACGATTGCTGCATCCAAAGTGCAACCGCAAGCTCTTCTTCGCTCTTCTCCGCTCTTCTCACCATCAATGGCTGTGACGGTGGACGTTTGACTCAAACCCGGTTCATTCCGCCATCAGAAGGCGTCATTCCTGTATCTACCACAGCCCCGAGCCTCCGCTCGCTTTGCTGTTCAGGTCTCTACAGTAGTCGTCCACACAATATTCTTCTTCAAAATGGCGTTCGGAAAACCCAACTTTGCCAAGTATGTTCCTGGGAACCCACGGAAGTGGGTGGCCGACAAAGTCGCCAAGCTGCGCGAGCGGAAGGCGAATGAAGCGACGATGCTCAAGCCGATCGCACTCGCAGGGGCGAGCAAGGGTTTCTCCGGTCGATCACAGCTCTGCAACTCGTTTGCGCGAACGCAAGTCCTCCAGCACCGAGCATCTCCAGCAGGAGGGCCGTTGAAGCTCGACAATCTCGAGGACACCAACAGCGAAGAAGACAACGAGGACGAAGGTGAAGGCGACGATGACAGCGAAGGCACCAGTTCATCACGATCAGCGACGTCGCGGAGCCAGCGTCAGCAATATCAACAACACCACTATCAGCACAAGCGAGCACTACTGGACAAGGGCCAATGGAAGCCTTGCCACATGTGCTCGCGCCGCTTTCTCCGTCGCGACAGCAAATTTGCCGATTTCTGCTCGCTTGACTGCAAGTCCGCGGCGTACTTGGGCGTTGGTGGCGCCTACGAGTATTAGAAGATGTATCCGCAAGCACGAAGGCATGCTTGCAGGTTCGTGGTTCTCCTCATGTAGCAATAACAACAACAACATATTTATCGCCACCGGTGAATGCATCCAGCATTGAAACGATGAAGAGTAGACCGCTTGCTGTGTATGTGTGTGTGTCATCGTTGCCAGCCCCCATATTTACTGTCGTACAATAGCAAACTCAGAACAAAAGACGAAGGCGAGCGGCAAATATACGCGTTGAATAAACAACAACAAACTATTCATCTGTGGAACGAGTGAGAGAGATGAGAGCGCGCTGGAGTTTATGGCATTCCCTCCGTTGGCTCCGAAGCTGCACGCTTTAGTAGAGCCTGAAGTTCTCTTTGCTGCGTCTGGTATTGCTCATAGCAGCCCCCGTGACTTGCCAAATCCTAGTCCCGCCCTGAGCTTCTTTCCTTCGTCTTCTTATCTGTGTCTCTTGATGCTCTAGCTGGAGATGCCGATGACGCCGTAGGCCTTGATCGGGCCGGCATTGCCGTTCTGGAGCGAGAGCTCGTGGCCACCCTTGCCGAGGTCGTCCTCGTTCTCGTGGATCACGATCGAGCGGCCGATGATCGAGTGCGGGCCGATGAGCTTCACGAGCTTGTCCTCAATGTGCACCTTGACGCTGCCGTCCTCGGCGGTCACGTCGACGTTGCCGAGGGAGCCCACGCGGCGCTCGTCGTCCTCCGGCGCGCCGTGGTTCTTGCCGAACGGGTTGAACACGCCGCCAAGCGCGCCGCCTGCAGGCTGCGACACATCGCCGAACACGTTCACGTGGAGCGCGTGCTTGCCGAGCGACAGGCCCTTGAGCTCACCGGTGATCACGGTCTTGGCATCTTCGTGCGCCTATTCGGGCAGGACATGACATGACGAGCGGAATGTGAGCGATATAATTGTAACCACGACACATAGCTGCATATGGAGAGAGGGTGTATATGAAGGTACCTGGGAGAGCACGAGCGAGCCGTACACGGAGGCGTCGTCGCCGTAGAGAGTCACCACTGCCTTGGCCATTCTGTCTTGTCTGTGTGGTGTGTGTCTTTGGATTCCTGGATTGGATGGATCGAATATGGGTCGGCTGGCCACCAATGTTACCTGTGATGCCAAGAGGTTTGTTTTCTATGGAGGAAGGAAATCCGCAAATGCGGGCGGATTGTGTAGCGTACCTAATTGGTGATAAATGAAAATAAACTGGAAGACTTGAGAGAAATTTCTGCTAAACTGCACAAAAGCATCAGTATTGGCGGAAATTGAGTGGTGAACTAAAAACCCCACCACTTCAGTCTACACCTTTTGTAGTAGGTATCGCAATGTTTTCTCAGAAAACTGAAGGCTTATATTTAAAATGATCTTTATTATTTATCCCTTTATAAAACGCGTATTTCACATTCGCGCAACATTTCAAGCCTTGCGCCACCCACTCGCGCAACCTCTGTCGTGTGTGTCGCTTCATCCTGGAGCCTGTTCTGTTTCGCTGGCGTTGATTGACTGGAAGACAGAAACGAAGAGCTCCTCAATCCAGCTCAGCACCCCAATCAGAAGACAAGCATCATGACGGCTGTGGACGTGAGCGCCGAGCGCCGCGAGGTCCTGGAGAAGCGCCGCGAGCTGCGCAAGGCCAAGAAGGCCAAGGGCCGCGCCGCCAAGGTGGACAAGCAGCGCGTGCGCCTCGAGAAGAAGCAGGAGATCCTCGCCAAGATCCGCGCCAAGCGCGACGCCGAGCAGCAGCAGAAGAAGAATGGCGGTAGCGGCGGCTACGGCAATGGAAGTGGTGGATACGGCAATGACGCGCAGAACGAGTCCGGATGCTGGATCTGTGGAGAGAACACGCACCGCAAGCAGGACTGCCCGAACCGCGCGGCGCAGGACGTGAACAAGACGTGCTTCCAGTGCCGTCGCCGCGGGCACACGTCGCAGAACTGCCCGCAGAGCAACAGCGGCGGGAACAGCGGCCGCAACAACGGACCGCTCGTGTGCTTCAACTGCGGGTCAGCGTCGCACCAGCTGAAGGATTGTAGAGAGGCGCGCGTGGGCGGCGGCGCCACGTACGCGACGTGCTTTGTGTGCAACCAGACGGGCCACTTGAGCTCGCGCTGTCCGCAGTCCACCACGGGCGTGTACCCAAAGGGTGGCTGCTGCAAAGTGTGCAAGAGCATCGAGCACTTGGCGCGCGACTGTCCCGTGGCCAACATCAGCGCCGACGGTAACAGCGGCTTCCGCGCGAACAAGAAGAAGACGTTCGACGACGACGACGACGACGACAACGATTACCACTCGAGCAGTCGACCGGTGGACACGGGCGGCGACGCGCTGGACTCATTCAAGATCCCTGGTGACGACGGTGGCGACGACCGAGAACAGAGCAAGAAGCCGCAGTGGGCCTCCAAGGCCAAGTCCAGTAAGAGTAGTAGCAGCGGCAAGCTCGTGAAATTCTAGAGCTGCATAGATAGATCATCACAAACTTAACTAGCTAGGACCAACCAATTCACAACACTTTCATGTTTTGTATACACGCGCAGTGACCATTTGTTTCTTGTTCGTTTATGTCGTAATTTGTGCAAATGCTCATGCACTATTCAACTGATACCATGTGTGAGGCGAGGCCTACGCGTCCTTCTTGATCTCGCGCCGGATCTCCTCGGGGTCGATGTTGTGCTTCTTGAGCAGCTCCTTGAACTCGTCGTCGTAGTCGTCGTCCTTTTGCACGCGCAGTCCGTGCTCCGGGTACTTCTGCTGGTAGCGCTTGAGCATGCTGTGGTGGAGCTCGTTCCAGCTCACCTTCTCCTCTTCCGCGTCAGCCTCTTTCTTCTGCTTGAGCTCCTCCTCGATCTTCTGTAGCCCTTCGAACAGCGGGTGATTCTTGCTTTTCTTCTTGCGCTCCTTCAGCTCGCTCTCCGTCATCTTCACGAGTCGCGTGCCTGTGGTGACAAAACAAAGCAGAGCAATGGGCACAATATAATCCACATCTCGTTAGTCGCACAATCGCAAATGCGCGCCCCTCTGCAGCTACTCAATGTGACACGAGAGACAATGATATACCGTCCGTCGTGAACTCTTCGTAGACTTCATCCTCCTCGCCCTGAACAGACTTCTTCGCAGCGGCTTTTGCGTTCACGGCAACAGCCTGCTGCTTCTTGCTCTTCTTCCCACCATCGCTTGAGCTTTCATCGTCTTCTTCATCATCTTCTTCGCTGTCTCGCATCAGGTCATGTGATAGGTTCGGCCGCTTCTATTTGACACAACGCCAAACACTGTGAGCCCCACAACAGCACGCGAACCAGCAACGTCATGCACAACAGCTCTATGCGTTCATATACAAACGTATCAAAACGCACCTGGAGTTCCTTCTCCCTCAGGTTGCCCTCGGCCTCGAGCATGCGGTTGAAGTAGCGCGCACCGATAAAAAGCGCGCCCAGCACGACATAGTACTTGAGCACGGGCGCTAGGTACTCGACGAAGTCGAGAAACGTCTCCGGTGCCGCGTGCTTCTTGACGCGCGTCACACCCTCCTCGTAGTCATCGAACTCGCCCTCGTCCTCCTCCTCGTAGTGGTGGTGGGCGTCGCCGTGGGCGTGGATCTGGACCACGAAGGCAATGGCGAATGCCGTGAGCACGGGGGTGAGCTTGGTCAGCATCATGGCGTCCACACGTGTGTGTGTCTCTCTCTCCCTCTGATGATCTTCTCACTCGCTTTCTCCCTTGTGAGCCAGACTCACAATTGATGAAGTTGTTGTCTGTCGGGATGGAATCAGATTGCATGGAAGGGATCAGAGAATCCGGATGTGGACTCAGGTATACCCAGATTACAGCAGGTTTGTTTATGAGATAGGTTTGTCCTGAGTCAGCATACTTGCTTGCTATTTGACAAGTTATCACAATGTTGGTGTTGGTGGGAAGTGTTGAGGTCAAAGGAACCTTACAGCGCGCCGAGGCTCTTCATCTCCTCCATGAACGCGTCATACTCCTTGGAGACCGACCCATCACTTGCTCCTGCAACTGTAGTTGCTTGCGTTTGTCCTAATGCTGCTGACGCTGGTGGTGGTCTCTGTACAGAAGAAGGGGCTCCTGGGGCTGCGGCTGAGAGGGAGAACACTGACATCGAAGACGTTGGTCGAGGCACGGGAGCCATTTTTACAGCCGCTCGGGGTCGAAGCACAGTGGAAGAACTCGCAGCAGGGTAACGCTGAACACGGAGTGCGAGCGGCACGAGTGATCGCAGCTGCGCTTGCTTTTCTTCCCGCTCTTCGTCGTCTTCATCATTGTCGCTACCGTACTCAAGGTCTCCTCCTCCTACTCCTCCAGCACTGGTGTATCGCTGACCGGAATCGTAATCATCACCAGGGGAATCCATTGTCGGGTACGGAGCGACGATGCTGTCTTCGTCGTCAACGTCCATGGAGATGCCGTACGCGTTTTCTGCGTTCGTGTCCTCCTCGTCCATTCGGTCGTCATAGAGCTGAGGATGTGGCGGTGGGGGTGGAGGTTGAACCTGAGGCTGCGCGTCTTCTGGTGCGATTACTGGCCCTACCGGTGCAGCTGGCGGTGGTGGAGGTGGCATAGCAGAATGTGCCTGAACTGATGCTGCTGATAGTGGTGGTGGAGGAGGAGTGACGGGCGCTGGAGTTGGCGGTGCTACCACCGAGCTGTATGGTGGCGGAGGTGGACGGAAAGGCAACGCTCCACGAGGAAGTGGAGGTCGCAAAGGTACTTGGATTGTTCCTGGAGGTGGCGGGCCAGGAGGAAGCGGAGGTCGCTTCCCAGGTCGCTTTGGAGCCTCCACGGGAGCTACATTCACCAGCGTACACTCAACATTAGCCTCGTAGCCCCAAGAGAGGGGTAAAAGTCATACTAGTGTCAAGAAATGTGTACCTGGTGGCGGCGGCGGCGGGTATCCCATGCCACGATTTCCGTGAAATCTCGGAGGACCTCGACCTCCACGCATCGGGCGATGAGGGCCGCCCTCAGAATGGTGAGGACGCGATTGCATGAGTGGACGGGCTGGAGGCTGAGCAGCAACTGGAGGAGGCACGCGATACATCTGTGGTCGCCCCGGCGGAGGCACTCCGAACGGATTGAGCGTTGGGTGGTAGTACACCGAGTTCTAAAAAGTCAAAGAGAGCAAACGAGGCAAAGCGCGAGTAGTTAACATCACATTGTACCGGCATGATAAGTCAACTGCAGTATTCAGTTTTCAAAGAGGTTACCTCTGGGTTCTGGTAGCGCTCCTTGTTCGCCTCAGTGAGCTCTTGGATCGTCTAGCAGATCACAACCATTAGCAAACGAGCCAAACACACAGTGAGTTCATCATCATCTAGGGATTGGTTCTCAGCAATGACAATCACAATAATCTCACCTTTGGCGCCTTTTGCACTTGCTCGACTTCTTGCTTTTGTTCCGCTTCCATCTATCAAAGGACATTACAATTCATTATCTCATCCAGTGAGATATTCCTAATATAGGGCTTTCATAGACACAACGCAACCGCAAACAGTACCTCTTTGCGCTTCTTGAGCACCGCATTGAGTGTATCTTCCAACTGATCATAATATCAATAGTCAAACCAAAATTCAAACGCACACCCTCACATAATCAGCAATTGTAGATGGTACTTGTGGAGCTCTTGACTATGAACACGTACCTCCTGCTTGCGCTTGCGCGTGGGTCCGTCCGTCGGGTTCATCTGCACCTGGCGCTCCAGGGTCTTGAGCTAACATCCCATACACACAACAATAATAGAATAGAGCCACGACAATGTCGTTATCAGCATCATCGTAAGCCGGTTGGTACCACTCATTACCGGCAGACTCAGCGAGCTCAGTCAACCACTCAATCGTCTCTGCGAACGCAGCGCCCATACACACCTGGGTCTTGAGCTCGTCGGGGTTCATCGTCGCAAGCTTCTGCTTCTTATCGCGCTGGCGTTCCGTTTTGTGCTTCTTGAGCTCCTTCATAATCGCGTTTCCAAGCCATACGTATCATCACAGTCAGACCACATAGCGCACAGGTCACGCCAGCCCAATGGCGCTACGAAGACTGCTGCAAAGTGCGACAGTGTACCTTCTTCTTCTGTTCCCTGCGGAACGCGTCCATCGGGTTGAGCGACTTAGCCATCGTCGCCGCTGTCTCTTCTCGCTCGCAGCCCTTGGAGTTTAATCAAATCCGCCACTTTCTTGTTGGTCCAGCTTTTGTGTGTTGCCAAAATGGCAAAGCAGTAAAGTAGTACTGCAAATCATGCATAAAGTACGAGTATGAGATAACTGATGTAATTGGCTGAAATTTAAAATGCTGTGAAAAGAGATCTGATTGGATATAAATGAAAATTCCTGGCTAGCTCTTTCACAGCAGCTTACGTGCGCTTGATCAGCGCAATCGATCGATTGTCCCCTGCCAGTTACGGTGCCGAACTGCGCAGCAAAGGCTGGACCGTGGCGAGCTGCAAACTGGTTGCTGGAAGACCCTGAGGTGCAGGACTGGATCGTGACGTACATCCGTACAAACGAGTCGAGTATCGTGCACG
>JALBZZ010000427.1:0-26081 GCA_038051095.1 Globisporangium irregulare
TCCAGTTCTTCGTCCTTCACGTGCTCTTCGCTCAGTCCGCGCTTCTGCAGCGAGTGCAGGCAGTAAATCAACTGGTGCAGGTAGTCGCGGAACTCCTGCACGTGGCTCAGGTCAAACATCTCGGACGTGAGCGTCGCCGAAAACTTGGTCTCGACATCTTCCTGCGTGATGCCGGCAGGGAAGCGCCGAGCGACCTCGGCCGCGTACATGAGCAAGAACACGCCGCAGTCGGAGCTGTTGGTCTGCATTGGCATCTGCACACATCACAGACATGATAAGCGACATTTTCACACACTGTCAGCAGCCTGAAGAGTGGACAGAGTATCCAATCCACACATGCACTCACATCAGGCTCGAGAAGCGTGATCGACTCCGGCTCAAAGTACATGACGATGGACTCGTCGTCGATGCCCGTCGGGATCGAGTCTTCGTTGGCGCTGCCGTGGCGATTCTTCCATTCGCTGTCGAGGTACTCGCGCAGCATCGTTGTGAACTTCTTCTTCCGATGGCACTTGAGCGAGTCCAGGAACAGCAGGCACGGCGGGTGTTCTTTCCGGTACTTGATGTGGATGTCCAGGTCCTCTTCGTAGTACTCCTCTCGCACTTCGTCGCATTCTTGTTGCGCATTGTTATTCTCTGCAGCAGCGGCATCTCGTTCACCAGGAGATATGTCATCGCCATCGTCGTCATTATTCAGACGGAACTGACTAAAGTTGTCTGTCGCCAAGTCCACGACCATCGGCTCGCCATCAGAGTCAACTGAAATCGGGCGACGCGCAGACACCTCACCGTTCTTCGACACGACCACCTGTCTGATCCTCCTCCGCTTCTGGGTAATCGCCGACCCGGGGTTGCAAAACACCGCGACGCTCCAATGAAAACTGCATGTAGAAACAACATCATCACAGTCAGTAAGTATGGCACATCTTGGAAGTTACATAGCAATACTTGGTGCACCTGTCGTTGATCGGGATGAAGAGAAAGCGCTTCGTGAAAAGATTGCCTTCTTTCTGCGTCCACCGAGACACTCGCGCAAAGCGCTCTTCTGCTGTCAGGTTTGCACCATTCCCATTGAGCTGCGTGAAGAAGTGCGAGCTGTAGAAATACATCTGTTCCTGCCGCCACGGCTCGAGGTGTCTCCAGTAGAATCTGATCGCTCAAGAAAAAACAAAGATATTAGTCCTCAGCGACCCAGACATAACATGCATCAAAATATTTACTTACCGTAGATAAAAGTCGATAATGTTGTCGTTCAGGAACTCGCCAGGTGCCAGTCGCGCGATGTCACCATACGTGACTGAGATCTTTCCCGCACTCTCCGAGTCTTCGTATGGGTAGGTGAGCAGCGTGATGCTGCGCCTCGCTTCGAGTGCTTGAATAGCGGCATCATGCACTTGCGACTCGGTGAGTATTTCCGCACCGTCGTTTCTATGCTCTCGCTCCATCGCACCAATTGGCATCTTCTCCTCAGATTCATCCCCAAACGAAGCCTGCGAGGGATCGTCGATTTCCACGACAGCTTCCTGGTTTCCTTTTTGAAAGAACTTTGCGATCGACTGGTCGTTTCTCCCTTTGTTAGACTTGACTACGCTGCCATTGCTCTTCTCCATCGTCGCATGTGCAGACGATTGTTGGTCACCTGAACCAAAGTACGACGACACGGCGTTAACAGCATTCTTCACCCCTCCAGCCAGAGTCGAGACCAAACTTGAGCGACGTCTCTCACGCAAAACCATTATGCTTGATCTGTCTCCATCTCCACCATTCACTTCCGAGTCAAAATACTCCACCGCTTCATCTTTTCTATAGCATCACATGCATTTCATTTTAAGCACAACACACAAAACGCGTAAATAAACAAAGCCTAAAGCAAGCACACTTTTGAGTGTCAAATGAAAAATACACACTTACGGTATCTGAACGTCAAAGAGCTCGCTCAGCGCTGGGAACGATTCGGCCATGCTCTGGCATCGAACAAAGTCGACATCTTCGTCAAAGTAGAACGCCACGCCGTACAAATCTTCACAACCACAACAAAAACAACAGCGACATGAGTTAGAGCCATCATTAATGCAAAAACAAGCAAACACAAATGCGTGCAACTCACTTGGCTTGGGGACTTCCCTGCGTTCCTGCGCGAATTTCGCAAAGATTGAGTCGTAAAACTCGGAGAAGAGCGTGTTCACTTCCTCGGACGTTCGGATTTCCATTAGCAATAAATAAGGAGGCAGTCGCTCGCCGCGATAGAAGCTGGGAGTGGACCCCACGATGAAACAAATAACACCACGTGAGATAAATAAGCCCATATAGCCTGATTTCTATACAAAAAATGCCATGTACATGTGAATTCATCCACGTACCAGAATCGCTGGAGGTGTGTGTACTTGAGCGTGCCTTGCCATATCCGCTTCTCGGCCCCCCCCTGACGCCACCAGAGTACAAGCTCGACGCTACGATCGCTGAACGTAAGCTCGCAGCGGCCGTACACTTGACCGCAGATGCGCGTTCTGGAAGAGCAGATGCGGTTGTGCTGCCGCCGCTGTGCTAGCATAGTATCTGGAGATCGCAGGTCCGTCGCAAAGGGCTCTTGCGACTTGCGCATAAAGAAATTCAGCGGCTCCGGTGCGTCTGGTTTGGATTTCTTGGTGGCTGGTACAACGACATCGCGGTGCTCACCGTCGCTATCTTTGTCAATATCTTCTTCTTCTCGCTTTGTCTCTTGCTCTTCTACTACAACGTCTTCGTCGTCCACGTCGCTGCTGTCGCTGCTGCTATTGTATCCGTGCAGATTGCTGTTTCTCACCACCGGCTTCTTCTCCTCTGCTGCTGCTACTGCCACTGCTACGACGGGACCATTCTTCCTTCGCTCGATCTGGAGTGACAGCGGCCGCTTGAGCGATGCCTTCGGCGGCGTGCGCGGAGGAAAGTCCTTGCGCAGCGACTTGAAGAACTCGGCATTGATCGTCCGACCGCGTCTTTGAGCCTTGCTAGGCGAACTATCCGTGGTCTCCAGCATACTCGCATCATCTGTGGCAGCAGAGCCAGTTGCAATCGCGCCATCAGCGGCTATATACCCATTCAGACGCGACACTGGCGACGGGGAATGCGAATGCGCTGATCTCGTGGGGACACCAGTCTCGACTGTCAGCGCACCGCGACGCTGTAGCTGTTGCTGCGGCTGCTCTTGTGCTTGTTCTAGGGCTTCTGTTAAGCCTTCTACTATATCTACATCTGCGTCACTTTCCTGATGTTCTTCTACGAGATCGTCGGTGTCGCCGCCGTCACTGCTGCTGCTGTCGTCGTCCGAGTCCGAGTCGATGTCGATGGGCACTGGCGCCTCGAAACTGGACAACGGCCGCGCTGCCTCAGTCGGCGCAGGCTCCAGCACAAACATCCACTTTCCTGCTTGACGACCGAGAAGACGCACTCCTACACCAGTCCCACGCGTGCTTCGTGTGGTCGCTCCGAGCCCACCCGCGTTCACTGCGCTGCTGCTACCATTAACCGCAAGATGTAGCGGATCAACGTTGTAGTCGAGGAAAGAAGCAGTGTCGTGTAGTGTGTACCACGCTAATTTTTGGTAAAAGTAGTTTGTCGACCTCATTGAAATGGGATGAAACGTGATTCGACCCAAATACCAAAAGTGACCTCTCTTGCGAAGGCTTAACACTAACTTTTATAATCAATACGCTGGTCAGCAATACTGGATCAGAACATGAGAACGCTGAAACAACCATACTGCTTCATTCAGCGTTTCCTGGGGCCCTGCCGATTCGATCATATTGTACACTGTTCTAGCAAGCTACATCTATAAGCAGGGGCGTTCAAGTCGTGGACTTCCAGACATCACATCATCAATACTGGTATCATCATGCTGGAGAGACAAAATAATGCTATTTCTTGATCTAGAGTGTACTTCTATGCATCTTGCAATACTTCCATTCCCTTTCGAGGCTATTCTATATGCATTAAATTCTAGCCGCTATAGATGAATTGTAAAGGACATCATGCAAATGCGGTTAAAGTTTTTGTATTCGTATATTATTATTGAAGCCATTTCTTGAATATGAACCAGGTTCGCTGCGTCAACGTTCCGCATTGTCTGCTTTTTGATCGTTCGAATGACATGACGCATTATATGCTCCAACCGAAGCCCCCAAAAGGGTGCACTGATGATCCGTTCATTTCAATCCAGAGCGCTGGCCACTTGCGCTGAATGTTGTATTTTGTGTAGCACTCTAAATAAAAGTACCGTATTATCTGGAAAGATGCAACCCAAACCATGTGACGGTGCACTAATACTGTATACGCCAGCCACAGCCACATCATTTCCAATTGTGCGAAAAATAACAAGCTTCAATTTTGCAAGCCATTTACCAGATGTTTTGACAAATTCTTTCTTTTGTAGTGGATAAAAGTTGATCGTTTACACACCATCCTGGGTGCAATTCTTTCAAAGGAAACAAAACAGAAACGCGCTTCATACCAAATAGATACAAGAATGATTCGCAAGCCATCAATCAGCATCATGCACAAGCTCTCTGCAAACGATAAAAAAAAAAACTGTAAATGATCCGACACCACGGTTTAAATGTGTACTTCTGTTGTGGCCACACGCATCCATCCAGATATGAATAATATCGAGGTCAACCCATTATTAACCTTGCATTTACGTATTCGTAGTAGTCGCTTTTGGTAAATGTTCAAACAGAAGGGGTTATTTCACGATTTTCAGCTGAATATCCAGGGGCTATTATTAGCAGGCGGTTTCGCGTTTTGTGAGCCTTTTTTGGCATTGCCAGCCAGCCGGCCGATACTGTACGCCCATCGTTACTGTACATTCGCAGCAGCAGCAAAAGGGAAACGGAGGCATAAAAAATCGAATGGGATTGCTTTGCTTGCTTGCATGCCATCAATCCAGAGAAAGGTCGTCGAAGATACAGATCCATGGAAATATTACGCGTTATTAAAGTATGCTCGGAACTGGGTCAGCCACGTTGGACAACTACCCAACCCATTTATTGTTGCTCACGATGGCGTGCGTCTGTAGTTTACCTTTTCGGCGGCAACATAAACTGTAACAAACGGGAGGGGATGGAGCGGGTGAGAATATATTTGCAGCAAGAGAAATTTCTGTGTGTGGCTTTTTGTTGAGTGGGAGCCAGCGAGAGGCTGGATTGTTTGGTTGCTTTGCTGCTGTTTTTGCTGGGCGACCAGACAAAACAGCCAACCAAAATGCAAGATGCAACGCAAGCAACAGGTGCGACACCCACCACAACTCGCTCACTCACACAAAGCGGCGGGTGTTTCGCTCTCCTTCTGTTTTCCCCAGGCTTTTTGCCCTTTTTTCGATGCTTTTCGACGGGAAAAACGCGTGTGAGAGAAAGAGAGAGTGTGGGAGGGGAAGGGGGAGGAGGAAGAGAGGAATAACGACAACACCAACCACAAACAAGCAAAGTCAGGCAATAACAACAACAACAGCAAGCCACCACGCAAGCACAAGAAAGGCAATACAGCACATTTGCATAATAAAGCAAAATACATTTATTTGCTGCTGAGCAAGACAAAAAACAACAAATAAAAAAATACAGAAAGACCTGTGTTTCCTTCTCTTCTCGTCGCTCCCCGTCGCCGCTTGCCTTCTCAGCTCAGCTCATTGTTTCGACGCACGCACATGCATTCCCCTTCTCCACACACACACAAGCCCACACGCAAGCAAACAAGCAAAAGCGCAAACAAACAAACAAAACAAAGCAACTGCTGTTCTTGTTCTTGTTGGTGTGTTTTGCAAGTTTCCGCCCGCCCGCCCGTTCCCCCCTTCCTCCCCAACAAACCAACCCGTCCGTCCGGCCGTCCGTTCTATTCGCTGCCGCCAAGCCGTTGGTGTGTGTTGGGATGTCGCCCCTCCCCTTCCTCTGCCAGTCTCCGCCTGATTGCGCCACCGGGTCGGCCCTCCCGCTCCCCCTCTCTCCTCACTCACCCCCTCTTCTTCTTCTTCTTTTCCTTCTTCCTGTTCTTTGCCTGAGTGAGTGAGAGGGCGGGCATTTCTCATTTGGCCGTCTGTCTCGCACTCGCCTGGACAAGCAGAGCCCGTCCGCACATCGCACACCACAGCAGAGCAGAGCAGAGCAGTCGCCATGGCACCCAACACCTCGTCGTCCGTGTTCAACGAAGCGCCGCCGCAGCCCGCGACCGAGTCCAAGTCCAGCGGCGCGGCTGACGGCGGCGCCGTGATGGTCGCCCCCGCCGCAGAGCCGGCGGCGATTGTGACCTCCAGTGCATCGGTGTCGCCAGCCTCGACCGTCTCGACGTCGTCAAGCGCCAACTCCAGCAGCAGCAGCTCAAGCGCCAACGTGTCGGAAGAGCGCGGCGTCGCGCCGTCGTCTTCCCGCAAGGACGACGACGACTGCGATGACGAAGAGAGAGAGCAGATTCGCCAGCTGCAGATGTCGCGATTCGCGCGTGTGTCGCCGGCAATGCTGGACGGCGTCAAGCCGACGCTCGGGTTCCGCAAGAGTTGTCTGAAGCGGTCGAACTCGGTTCTCCCCACGGACATTTCGATTTTGAAGCACGATACTCCAGCGCCTGAGCTTCCTGTGGCTCCAGCTGCGCCGATCCAGAAGAACCGTCGACGATGCTGGGAGTGCAAGGTGAAGGTCGGCCTCACGGCGGTGAAGTGTCGATGTGACTACACGTTTTGTAACAAGCACCGGTACGCAGAAGAGCACAAGTGTACGTTCGACTTCAAGGTGTCGGCAAAGCGAAAGCTGGAAGAAGAAAACCCTCGCGTAGTGCCACTGAAGGTGGCCCGAATCAACTAGAGCGTCGCATCACAGCGACTCCGGACTGGAAGCTGCACCACGGCCGATATTCGTCGCTAGATCTCCACGTCCGAGACACACACACAGATGGATTCCCCCAGTTATAGAAGAAAAGACACGGGAACGAGATCAAGCGCGCGCGCTGCTCGCGACCGGATTTTCTGGGAATACAAGACACGGACGACCTGCAGGTGATGTCTGCAGCAGTATCGTCCAAGCGAGCGAGCGAGCGGTGAAGGCGCGCGTGGCGCATTGGCGTCGCGGGTGCGTGCTCTCCGCCGCGCTCCCCACACACTTCTTTGAAGGAAAGAAAGACTCGGTGCTGTCAGAGCTAGTTTTTTTTATGGTGTGGAACGCAGAGCACCGAGGTGTTCATTTTTTAGGTCTATTTTACACCAGTGGATATGGACTTGAGCCGACGGCTTTTGTTCGTGCTTGTCTTTCATTCAGTAGGACGTTTATAGCGATATTTAACAAATCAACCAACGCACAGACGAGCACGCGGCTGTCCTCCATTTGGAAAATCTACACTTGGTTGCCTTCAGGTTCGGTCTTTCTGGTGTTCGCAAGCATGAAGGAAGATGCGAACGGCCAGAGTGAATGGAGCCCAGCCCTCTGCGAAATGTCTACGGCGGCTAATCTTCAAGTCGCGCAAGGAATTCGGCAAGGTGTTTCACCCTCGCTGGCAGCGCATTCGAGAACTAGAATCGTTGAGACCTGGTGCTGTCTCTTGGGAGTCGTAGTTGCCACAAAGAAAAGTACAAGAACGTGCGGTTCCAACAAGTGCTTCTTGAATTATATGAGGAAAACAGCAGGTGCGTGTGCATGTGCGAGAGAGAGATAGCGACGTTTATAGCTTTTCGCACCATCTTGAACGCTAGATTATCGCCAAAACCCCGCCCAGTCATCAATTAGGAGGAGAATAATGGCTCTAATATACATTCATTCACTTGGGGAGAATGACTCTATTATTCTCTCTCTTTAAAACGGCAGGTTCCATGTGCGCGTGAGGTCAGCAAGCAGCCCTCGCTTGGGCTTGGTGACCGCGAGCTGCTTCTGCGCGGCCTCAGTAGCGGTCTCCATGCTCACGCGACTGGCCTCGTCCCAGCTGAGGAATTGCTTGACAACGTCCGGCATCTCCGTCGGGAGCTTCGAGGTCTCGCCGACCTCGGCGAGCATGTCGGCGGCGCTGATCTTCTTGCTGCCCTCGCGCACCGTGGCGCGCGCGAGGCCCTCGGCGTAGAGCTTCCCCGTGGTCGGACACTGAAACTGTTGCAGGAAGTAGATCCACGTGTCGTCGCTGTACACGATCTGTGAGCGGATTTCATATGGCCGGAACGGTGGGATCGCGTGTCGGTAGCGGATCACCTGCGAGCCCACGAGGAACATGCGCTTCTTCTTGATCGCGTGGGTGAGTATGCCGGTCGCGCTGTTCAAGACACATGCACACAATAACATCAACAGCAGCAATGCAATGCATTGTGCGCACAAGCACAGCAACAGTGCAAACAAAACAAGCAAGAGTGGTCAGTTACAACTTTTCGCACGCATGCCGCAAACAACAACAGTAACAACAGCTATGTACAACAAACAAAAAGCAGTTCGCAAACGTACGCAGTGAAGTGCCAGCGCGCGAGCTCCATGTTGAAGAGGTACGAGGCGTTGTTGAGGTGGAAGTTGACGTCGCAGTCGAGGAAGCCCGGCCGCGCACGCCAGACCGCCGGGTAGTTGACCGACATGCCTGGCTTGGCCTTGTTCTTGGTCAGCGCGCGCTGCACGAGACCCGCGCCGACATTCCAAAATACGCGCAGCACCATTTTGTAATGCTTGCGATTGCTTGCTTGCTCGGCTACCTGTCCCCTTGCTTGATCTTCTTGTGCGCAATTCCCGCAAGTGAGCTGTGCGAAAAATGAGCCTTTGACAAGTTTGCACGTCAATTTTTCGCTTCGGAACACAATCATGAGGTCGGTTGTTGCTTGCTTGACGAAACCGTCGTCGTTTGCGAAACAATAAAACCATATCGATATACCGATACAAAACCAGCTGCCGATAAATGTCACTAGAGTTTGTATTCACGCCAATTTGCCCGAGTTTGTAATTATCGGATGGGCAATGCAGAGTCGCTAACGTGCTGAGTTGCATGCTGCCATTTGAATCACTTCAAGGTATGCGACGAGCAATGCCCGCCATCACGAGCCCTTCTCGCTGGTTGTCCGAATACGACGTACATCGCGACTTCACCAATCTCTTTATCGTCGATTTGTCTCCTCATCTCTTCATCTAAAATGGCAGGTTCCACGATCGCGTCAGGTTGGCAATGAACCCTTTCGGCGCTTTCGACGACGACGACTTTCCTTTGCCGTCGCTATCTCCCGCGTTGCTACTCGCAACCAACTCGCGCTTGTCGCGCTCCGCGACCGACTCCATGCTCACTTTGCTGGCCATATCCCAGCTCAGAAACTCCTTCACGATGTCGGGCATCTCCGTGGGCATGTCGGGCGGCGTGTCCGGTTCCACCTCCGCGTACATGACCGCCCCTAGGATCACCTTCTTGCCCTCGCGCACCGTGACGCGGCAGAGACCCTCGGCGTAGAGCTTCCCCGTGGTCGGGCACTGGAACTGTTGCAGGAAGTAGATCCACGTGTCGTCCCAGTACACGATCTGTGAGCGGATTTCATATGGCCGGAACGGTGGGATCGCGTGTCGGTAGCGGATCACCTGCGAGCCCGCAAGGAACATGCGGCGGTTCTTGATCGCATGGTACAGGATCCCCGTCGTCCTGTTCAAAATCCACACAATCGCACACACACATGCGTACAGAGGTTAGATAAGCATTCGCTCGCAACCAATATTGCAGTCATCATACAGACGTACGCAGAGAAGTGCCAGCGCGCGAGCTCCATGTTGAAGAGGTACGAGGCGTTGTTGAGGTGGAGGTTGATGTCGCAGTCCATGAAGCCCGGCCGCGCGCGCCAGACCGCCGGGTACTTGACCGCCGTGCCGGGCTTCATGGATCCCTTGGTGAGTGCGCGATGCACGAGACCCGCGCCGATGTTCCAGAATACGCGCAGCACCATCTCGGTCGGTCTTCTTGGTTTCCTTCCTCTTGCTTCAGATGGCGGCTTGAGTTGTTTGACACACGTCGGTTTCTGAGCTCTTCACAAACCGGATTGGGAAGGTGGCGTATACTGTATAGCTGATAAACCAGCGCGAGTCGTTTGTTATCACCTGTCAATTGCATGATGGCAATGACAAGCATTTATCCAACCAGGTGGATTTTGGTTTGAGCGAGTAGAGGGAGACTCAATGAAGCAGGATTTCGTGTGTGCTGAACGCCCACTGACTTCACACCTTCCGTGGTCGTCGCACAAAGCCATAGTGCCAAATGAAATCCCCAAAATGTATCTCAGGTACAATACAATCGTCTTTGTTCATCACATTGCACACTGCTGCCATCCTGCATCGCTTCGGGAGGTTGGTCCGTTGCCCTTTTTGTTTGTTTGTTTCTTCTATTCGAAAGCGACGCGGTAAACGTCATCGTAGTAGTCCGCAAAGTGCACGTCCAGGTCTTCGCGTAAATAGTCATCGAGCTCTTCAAAGTCGCGCTGGTTGCCGAGCGGTAGCACGATCGTCTTCACGCCCGCGCGCTTCGCTGCGATCACCTTCTCCTTGATGCCGCCCACCGGGAGTACCTTGCCGACCAGCGACAGCTCGCCCGTCATCGCCAAGTTCTCCTTCACCGTCCTGTTGAGAACGAAACAAATTATCAAGCACACACACATGATCAGTAAATTGGCTCCTCGGATCTTCAGCTGAAACCCAATTGTCAACAGAACTCACTTGTTCATGGCGAGCGAGAGCAGCGCAGTGACCATGGTGCAGCCAGCCGACGGACCGTCCTTCGGCGTCGCACCTTCGGGCACGTGCATGTGGATCTCCGACTCTTCGAAAAATTTGTTGTCCACATCGATTGCCTGCAGCTTGTGGCGCGCGTACGTATGCGCGATCTTGGTGCTCTCTTCCATGACCGAGCCCATCTGACCAGTCGTGATCAAACCCGAGCGCTCGCCCTTGGACAGGATCTTCGTCGTTTCAATGTACAGCGATGATCCGCCCATCGACGTCCACGCCAACCCCATCACAACGCCCGGAACGATCGTGTCGTACATGCGGTCCCTACAACACCCATGATACACACAGAAACGTTAGATGTGAATGATTAACAGAAACATAGACATTGTTGTTGCAGTGATCCACGTACGATGTGAAGATCGGCTTGCCAACGTATTTCGACAGCTTCTCCGGTGTGATGAGGAATCGGTTGGCGTCTTGCACGTCCTTCACGCCTTCCGAGGCTGGCGCTGGTGCTGACGAGCTGGTATCTTCACCGCTTTCCTGACTCACAGCAGCAGCGGCGGCATTGGCATCGGCATCAGCATCGCTCTCCAGATCCTGCACGACTTCCAACGCCACCTTGCGGAAAATGCGCTCCACGTGCTTCTCCAAGTTACGCACACCGCTTTCACGGCAGTACTGGCGCACAAGCGCGTTGATCGCGTCATCCGTGAGTCCAAGCGAAGCTGGCGTCTTTTGCGCCGAGTCCTTGCCGAGACCCGTTCGCTCAATCACCTTCGGCACCAGGTACTCCTTCGCAATCGACAGCTTCTCCGGCTGGTCGTAGCCCGACAAACGCAAGACTTCCATACGATCAAGTAGCGGACCAGGGATCGTGTCCGTCACATTCGCAGTGCAAATGAACAGCACGCGCGAGAGATCGACAGGCACGTCCATGTAGTGGTCCACAAAAGCGCTGTGCTGCGATGGGTCGAGCAGTTCCAGTAGAGCCGAGGCGGGGTCGCCCTGGTGGCCGCGTCCAAGCTTGTCAATCTCATCAATCAGGATCAGCGGGTTCGAGCTCTGCGTCGTCTTTAAACACTGAATCACCTTGCCGGGCATCGCGCCGACGTACGTGCGACGGTGTCCCTTGATCTCCGCGACGTCGCTCAGTCCACCGACAGAGAAGCGATAGAACTCGCGGTTCAGCGATCGTGCAATCGACTTGCCAATACTGGTCTTGCCCACGCCAGGAGGACCAACGAAGCAGATGATCTTGCCCTGCACGCTTCCCTTGAGCTTAGACACCGCAATGAACTCCAGAATGCGCTCCTTGATGTCCGAAAGCCCGTAATGGTCTTCGTCCAGGATCTGCTTGGCTTTCTTCAAGTCAAAGTTCTCCTCAGTTGACTTACCCCATGGCAGCTGCGTGAGCCAGTCCAGGTAGTTGCGCGTGACGTTGAACTCGGATGAGTTCTTCTCCAGCATCGACATCTTGTTGAGTTCTTCTTCGACTACTTCGTTCACGCTCGCGGGGATCGTGCCTGGCGCAAACGACTCCAGACGCTCTCGGTACTTCGTGATCATCGCGTCCTTGTCGTCTTTCTCCATACCCAGCTCCTTCTTGATCGCCTTCAGCTGCTCCATCAGCAAGTAGTTGCGCTGGTTCTTGGACACCTTCTCTTCCACTTGCTCCTTGATTACTTGCTGCACCTTGCTCAGCTCCAGCTCCTTCGTGATCAGTTCGAGCGCCTTCTTCAGACGCAATTCACACGACATCTCCTCCATCACCTGCTGCAATTCTTCGCCATCCGCAGTGGTCACCGACGCCGCAAAGTCCGCGAGCTTGTACGGGTTGTGGATGTCGATGCGTTGCGAGAAGTACTGCATGTGTTCCTTGAACAGCGGGTTCATCTTCACGATCTCGCGCAACGTCGCAACGATCTCGTTCGAGTACGCGCGGATCAGCTGGCTCTTCGGGTCAAAGTCCGGATTCTCCAAAGGGTTGATATTCACGCGCAACGGCGGGCCTGAGTCGTGCACGCCATCGATCACGATACGTCGCTGCGAGACCATGAGCACCTGCACCGAGTGCGAGTCGAACGGAAGCATGTTGTCAATGCGCGCAAAGCTGCCCACGTGGTGGATCTCGCTCAGGTCCTTGATCAGATCTTCGCTCGCGTTGTGACGCAGCGGATCGTTCGAGCTGCTGCTTCCACTTCCACTGCCATTTGCGACAGGTTTCTTGAGAAAGACGCCAACGTAGTTCTGTCCACTCTCCTTGAGCGCCAGCAGCGCCTTCGTCACCTCCGGGTTCGTGATCGTCATCGGCAGCACAACGCCCGGGAAGAACGGACGGCGGTGGCCCGGGATCGCGAGCACGTGTGGATAGTTGGGGGCGTTGTCGCCATCGCCCACGCGCGCGACAGCGCTCTCGACAACCTCCACTTTCGGTCCACTGGTGCTGTTGTTGTTACCACTGCGGCGCTTGCGGTTGCGCGCCTTCTTGCCACTACCGTCGCCGCTGCTACCCTTTGGGTCTTCTTCGACTCCATCGTACGGCGAAGACGCCTTTCCATCATCATCGTCTTTGTTGTCATTGCCGTTGCTGCTGCTGCTGCCGGTCGAGTAGAAGGCGAGGCTGCGAAGGTTGAAGAGTGATTGCGTGCGGCTGCTGTTGAAGCCGCTGCCTCTGCTGCCGCTATTGCTGGTGATAGAGATGCCAGGGATGCTGGTGCTGCTGGTGGTGCCACTGCCGCGACCCACGACGAGCTGCGCGCGGCGCGCCGAGTAGCCCAAGCGCGTGAGCACCGCCGTCGCCATTGCTTCCGAGTCGTTCTGTCTGATCCACTTGTGCGTCGAGTGAATTCCGCAAAAGCGGAAGGTGGTGTGCAAAAGATGCGGGGTGGACCACACGATCTGGGCTTCAAGTTACTCGTTTGCGGGTTTGACAAGAATACGGGTCAATTGTTTTGTAGACCCACACCTGTTTGAAACCTTTAAACTTGGAGAATGTAGGAAACATAATATGGGTGGGCTTTGAAAGATGAAAATACTGATGGGTTTGCTGACTCGACCTGTACGTAAACAATCTCGAAGCCTGTAATCGAAGATCGACCAGGAAACCAAATTACCCATCATCACCCAGAAGAATGGATATACTGAAGGTCCTTCAATTAGAAGACCCTAACGTGCACTTTCCCAATGCCGTTCCGTTGACCAACACTTTCTCGATGCCTTGGAGTATGCATCCTTCGCTTCGCCATCGAGACCTCTTTCGTCTGTGCAACATTGGCTCGTGAGAAGATATCGAACGTGCATACCTTGTTTTGCCTGCAAACTGTGCTCCAGATTTCAGGCTTCAGCACGTATGACATCGCACGACGTCCAGATTCCAGAAGTATTCGGTAATGTTGCGTGTTGCTACAGGTCATCCAGGTGGTGCAGCGCGTGCTTGAGCTGCTTGAGCTGCGCGAAGTACTGCTCTTTCTCGGTCTCCAGCTGCTGGTTCTGCACGCGCAGCACTTTCACCTCGCGCACCAGCACTTTCCGCTGAGACTATGTGTTATCAACAAACAAAATAGAAACAGGTTAGAACCTTCAGCATAGGTCGGCTCTTTGTCAACAACAGCCACTCACCCTTAGTTGCAGCTCAAGGTCTTGTTTCTCCTGATTCAGAAGCTGCACCATATCCTGAATGATCTGCAAAGTTGTCACAACATCGTCCACACACAAAGTCAGATCATTGCATCAAATTAATTGTAAACATTGATACTATGCTAGCGAGATGTCGCAAATACGTTACCGAGATCTTGGCGCTGTGCTCTTCCTGAAGCCGCGCAAGCTCGACGCGGTACTCTTCGTTCTGCTTTGCGCATTTCTTGAGCGTCATCTCGTACTCCTGAGTCTTTGCATCCAGGAAACCAATGATCTCGCGGTCCAAAGCGGCTTGCTCGTCCTTTTTAGCGTTGGTCTCCATCGTCGTCGTCAGCGTGTCTTCGAGATCCTTTAGCTTGTCCATGAGGAAGTCGCGCACGTTCTCTGCGCCATGTAGGCGAGCAGCGATGTCTTCTTTCTCAGCCTGCACTTGGCCCAGGTGAGCCTAACATACAGTGCACACATGAACACTTGTAAGCATAACGCGAAGAGTATCCAAGGCTTCAATAGAATTCTGCTCATGAATACCTCTAATATCTTCACGCGAGTGGACATCTCATGGAAGAGTTTAATCTCGTCTTTCTTCAGGGACTTGACGATCATCTCAGCTTTCGAAAGCTGCAGAGTAGGTACAACAACAGTAGCAGTGGGAAACCACAGTGTCAGATCGCCCAACGTCAGTGGCGAACCAAGCAAATTAACACACGCTACCTGAGCTTTCTCTTTCTCAGAGGGTGTGATGGAGCTCTGGCTTCTGTTCTTCGGCTGGAGTCGCGGCTTGGGCGACGCCTGAGCAGGAGCAGTAGCAGCTGCTCCGTTTGACTTGCTGACACCCCCACCACCAGCAACAGACCTCCTCGTTCCTCCTCCATTCACCGCCGCGACGCTGGTCGTCATGCCAAACATGATGTGGACACGCGCCAAGAGCGAGTGGTTCGTCAAGCCGACCGCAAACACGCTGTTCGCATCCAGGAACGCGAAAATGTGCATCAACAGTTTGTCTGGACAGCGCACCAGGTATTCGCTCGGCCGGGACTTTATCAGCAGCTGCAGTTGTTGCTGACTATTGTTGTTGTTGTTGTTGTTACTTGCTGGCGATGACGAAGACGACGTGGTGCTCGATCGCGATGATGTAGAGGCCGGCGAGACAGGCGACGCCGGTGGGATGGTCTCTCGCGAGTGCGGCGACGCGTAGTCGGATTGCGCCGTAGAGCGAGGCGCCGCTGGTGACGATGAAGATGGTCTAC
Source organism: Globisporangium irregulare (assembly GCA_038051095.1). NCBI lineage: Eukaryota > Oomycota > Peronosporomycetes > Pythiales > Pythiaceae > Globisporangium > Globisporangium irregulare. Next base: position 15,560 of record JALBZZ010000427.1, read on the forward strand.
CTCCTCCTGCTGATGCTACTGCAAACGCGTTGCTGCCTTTCAGCAAGCTCTGGATGCTGCTTTTCCTGTGGAGCTCTCGGATATCGCGCTGAGCGCTCGCTAGCTCTTTCGAGAGCTGCGCAGTTAGTATATTCTGCTGTCGAGCCTGCACCAACTCCTTCTCCAGTCTAATCGCACACGTGGTAAGAAAAACAACAGAAGCGACTTGTTAATATTGAGAATGGGTATTGGAAAGTACTAGACACAAATGCGTACATCTCTTTCTTCGCGAGCTCGAGCAGCACGACGCCGATGTGCTCATTGAACCGCCCCACGGTCTTCTTCCCTTGTTGCTCCACTTTTGCAGCGTACTCATACGCCTTCACATAGACATATTATAGCGATTTATACGAATTAATATTGGAGCCTCGCATTGTGTAGCATCCGTCAAATACCGTATAGATGAACAAGCAACCCCACCTGCTGCCGCTCCTGGATGAGCTCGCTCTCGCGCTGCTGGAATTCAGAGAGCGCATTGTTCGCCTGCACCAGCTCCCGTTTGAGACGTGTGACTTCGCACTCGTGCTCGCACGTTTCCACATCGTACACCATCTCATTTAGCACGTCCTGGACCTGTTCACATTCACATCCGCACGCCCCCAGAATATCAACATGTGAACACCTTCGGTATAGCATAGTCACACAGAAACACACTGCAAGACACGACACCACAACACACACCTCTGTGATCACGATCCTGTGCTCTCGGAAGCGCGCCTCCTCCTGCGCCAGAGCGCTCTGCACGCGCGCGCTCGTGCGCTGCAACAGCATCTTCTTTCCTTCCGTCCTTCTTCCTGGTTTCTCTTCAATACCGCCGCCTCTTTTGATCTGAGCTCAATTGCTCATGACACTCTCGCGAGGATGGTCATTAAACAGGGACAACATAACTGGTCGAAAATAAACCAAATCGACATTAGCGGGTGGGTGATTATGTGCAAAACAAGGCACGATATGGTTGTCTGTCTACATGTCTACGACGCAGAAGTCTGGAGAAGCTGGAGGTAGCTCGTGGAGAGCGTCGTCGGCAATGGGATCTTTGTGGAGTCTGCACGAGGGCGCATGCACAAACGGAGCGCAGGTGCGTGGTAGTCGCTGCCGTCAGAGTGAGCGCGATCGGTTTTTGCATTTGTAACACTTGCGTTCAAGCGCTTGCCAACGTTGCTGCTCCCCTTTCGCGAAAGATCTGAGGCTGCGCTCTCAAGACATCGCTTTGCTGCTGTGTTCGATACACCCGCTGGCTTGGAAGAGACAGTTGATGCCGATCGGATGTTCGCGTTCTTTGTGAACGACGCGAGTTTCTTGATCGCCTCCGTTTCTTTCTTCTGGGCGGCCTTGAGAGCCGCCTTGAGCGAGTCCATCTCCACACTCAGGCTGTTGATCTATCCCAGAAGCAGATCATACACGGTTAGAAGCATACTTGAGTGCCTTAGTCAGTGCCTCATAGGGATGAAAATAAATAAAAGGTCCATACCTTGGCCTCTTGTCGGTGCTGCTGCTTCTCAGACCCGTCATATTGCGAGCGCAGCTGCTGGTTCTTCGTCTCAGCGGCTGCCATTTCCAGGGTCAGCACGTCCAGACTCTTTCGAAGCCGCTCGCTGATCTGCTCCTGCTCACGCAACCTCGCGCGAGCGACGACCGTCTGCTGTCGGAAGCTCTCGAGCCGCACGTTTTCGCGCTGAATGCTCGCCACTTCTGCTTTCATGGCTTGCATCTTCGCTTGCCGCTTCGCGTCCTTCTCTTCTGACTGCACGAGAACAATGGACGCATACGAATTATTAGACTACCCGCTCTTAGTTCAACATAATCAGATGTCTCCTCTTGGCATCACCCACGAACCTGCTTGGCATCATGCACAAGGTTGACTATAATGCGATGCACCAGACTCGTTGGAATCGAGTCGATCAGAGCAGCTGCAGCATATACCCAAGGCGTCAGTCGTCTATCGCATGCATCGCAACCCAAGTAGCAACATACGAAACTGCGCGCACCTTCTTCTTCGGCTTGCGAAGCGATTCGATCCATGCACACGGTTTGGAAGTTCCGGAAGATGAAGCGAAGGCACCTACACAATTCCACATGCACACACATACACACACCATGTTGACACCTGTATCCGCTCCAGAGCCATTCTGCACCCCTTTGCATCTAGACATGAGACCCGCTGACTCACAGATCTACTAGCGGCTGCACAGGCTTGATCTTCTCGGGCTTGACTGGCTTCACAGGCGCTGATGCTGCTGCCTTGCGCTCTTCTTCAGCAACAAATTCCGACTCGGGCGTTGGAAGCAGCGCACGGCAGCGGCGTACGTGGATCGCGAACGACGCTGAGCCAAAGCCCTCGCGACAGTGCGGACACATCGTGAAGCCCCGCGGCCGCATCATCGTGGGCATCCTGCCGCCGAGTGGACCTTGGCTCTGCAGCGCCTGCAGCGCCGCGCGGTTCTCCGTGTCCAGCTCCATTCTACTTGCTGATATCGCTCTCTCGCTCTCGTCTTCGCGGCTTTTTGAGTTCTGTTGCTGTTTGCAAGTCAACTTGCAAGCCAAACCTGAGAAATCGGATCCATATTATTTTGGTTGGCTGAAAACATGTTTATGGCGATTTTCAGCCAATGGAAAGAACCAAAGAGCAACCAAGCCACAATCATTCTTCATTGCCAACCAGATTGATCGCCAAACAGGGAAGAGAGAAATGGACGAGTTCGCGCGCGCCAAGGAACTGCAGGCGGCCGGCAACGCGCTCTACAGCGGCGGGCGCTACGACGAAGCGCGAGTGCAGTACTCGCAGGCCATCATGCTGCTGGAGGTGCCGCTTGGCGCTGTCACTACGAGCTCTGAGAGCATCCAGCATCCCAGCGTTAATGACAGCGACGCAAGCGCTCAATCCGTTGCTGCGACTGCTGCCTCCCAATTGTACTCGAACCGCGCGCAGACGTTCATCCAGGAGCGCAACTTTGCCGCCGCACTACGCGGTCAGTGCTCTTCTGTTCATGGTAGTTTGCGTACTTCACGTGGTAGCGCTCAACTCATATGTGGCTGCTGCTTTGGTGTCAAGCAGACTGCACGAAAGCGCTCAAGTACAACCCTGAGAACGAGAAGGCGTGTCTGCGCCGCCTGGTCGCATTAGAAAACCTCGAGCGCTTCGAGGTTGCGTTTGCACAGGTGGAGGCGATCCTCGATCAACCGGGAGCGCGCGAGCACTCGCCCGCGCTCTTCCAGTACGTGGTCACGGCGAGACGCAGACTGCGAAAGAACATCACCAGGGACAAGGAGGCGGCGGCCAGCGAAGTGAAGCAGATGGGCAAGATGGTGCACGACAACCAGCAGCTCCGCGTCAACTTTGGGTACGTTGTGTGAATATGCGCATGATGGCTTTGTTGACAGGCCACCGTTTCTAATGCAGTATGTGCTGTGCTCATGACGTTTTGTGCGCGATGTAGCTCACTGATCCCATCAAAAGTGCCGCTGGGCGAATACTTTGAGGTTGTCGTCAATATCGGCAACGAGTTCGGTCTGTATCGACGAGACTATCTGAAGCCAGGCGAGCGCATCTTTCTGCAGTGCTCGCTGCGCAACAACGCAGACAACCTGTTCAAGCTGGTCTTCCACGCTGCATCCGATACGAGCGGAGACAGCGGCAGCGAATTCAGCATCCGAGAAGATGGGCGTCTGACGCTCAACGATCGCGGCAAAGTGGTGTTCCGCGTGGCGATCGATGCGAACGCTCGAATTGGTGGTGATGAGGATGAGCAATCATTTCATCGAGAGAACATGTCCTTGATGGTTACTGTGCACAGCAACTCGCAAGAGCAGTGGAGCCTGTTTCCCGTTGTGTCGCTGCCATTTGACGTGATCGCATGCTCGGAAGCGCTGGTCGAAGGCAACATCGGGGATCTCGGCGCGCACTGCTGTCGCCCAGTGGAGATGGACGGAATCGACCGAGAGATCTTGTTGGCTGAGTCTCCAGGCAATCTGGGTACGAACAATGTGTTTCCATATTGTGCCTCGCTCAGGCTATGGACCAATGTACTGACATAGCTTTGCGGATGTTTGTATATGCACAGGAATCGGAGGCAAGCTCTGGGACTCATGTCTCGTGATGACGCGCTACTTGGCACTCAACCGCGAGTTGATCGAGAACAAGACTGTGGTGGAGCTCGGCAGTGGGCTCGGTCTGGTCGGCATTTTCTGCGCAATGCTCGGTGCGAACGTCACGCTCACCGACATTGGCGAGGTCGTGCCGTTGCTCCAGTACAACATCGCATTGAACTTCCCATTGGCGTCCAAGTCATCATCATTGTTGAATAGCGACGATAAGAGCGTGGTGCCCAGTGCAGCGACCCATTTCTGGGGCACACCGACGTCCAATCTCCCCGTGCAGCACCCGGACGTGCTCGTGCTCTCGGATGTGGTGTACGATCCCGAGGGGTACGCACCGCTGGTGACGTCGCTCGACGCGCTTGCATCCAAGGACACAGTGGTACTCATGGCGCACCGCTCGCGAAACCCGATGGAACACCAGTTCTTCGAGCTGCTCGGTGAGAAGTTTGCGTACGAACTGATCGACTGGGCGAGCTGCTTCGCCGCACACGACGTTGACGACAAGGCGCACAGCGCAACAGCAACATCATCATCGTCCAGTGCCAGTGATCTTCCTTCTGGTCGTCCGTCTGACGCAGCGAAAAATAGCCAGCAGCGAGTGCTACAGGACGTGAAAATTTTCAGAATGCAGCGCCTTTAGCACGGAGGACACATATACATGGCTCTTGAGAGGATCAATCAATCAATTGATCGATCCGAAAGATGCGGATGTCATGCTATGATATACGGGCTGCCATCCGCTTCAACGATTGACGTCCATCTTTGGAAGAGGCTCGTCTTTGCTCGATCAAGGTGTCAACCAACCAACAAGCATCTCAACCAGCTAGTCAGAGCATTTTTGTGAGGAGAGCTCAATGCTGTTGCTTGATTTTGAAACTTTCCAGGAAAGCAAACGACCATTTTAATGGATGGAAAAGGGTGATTCATACAATACAGTACATGCGTACTGTGAGTATGCTTCTTCGAACGTGCCGAGCATTACAGAGTCAAAGAAACCTATAACATCAAGAGTGTATGTACGTCCATGGTGCCATTACATATCTCTCCAGCCCCCAACGGAGTGTATCTAACAGCCTCACTCGTTCGTCTGCATCAATGCATACATTCGAAGAGATAACTTACACACCACCGCGAGATCCCACGTCGCCATTACGTCCTGAAATTACACAGCAGTAGGAGGACTTTCATTCAGTTCTGGCGCGTCTCTCCACCACACGTCAATTGTTAATGCAAACAAACAAACGTGAGTGACGCAACGCAACGCACCGTAGTGGCGGTTTCAAGCTTTCAAGTCGGTTTCCCCATGTGGTGAGTCAGGCAGTTTTCCTTCCTTGACACATCCGACCGACCGACCGACCGATTGCTTCAACCGACCGTTTCTCAAACCAAAATCAATGCCGATGAAGCCGATTGCACTGACAGGAGTAATCCAGAGTGATTACGAAGAGGTACAAGAGGTATGTGGACCCGTCGTCCCGATTTGCCGGATGCGAACATAAGTACAGTCCCCAGCCACACTTCGCCACAAGAAGAGCTAGCTGACTGACTGCTCTGCTCGCCAAGCCTTTAAACCGCAAAGGTGGAAAGTTGGAGATTGAGGAAGATGATCTCGTGTAGAAGCGAGTGCCCTTCGTATCAAGGTTTGCTCCACAGCAGACAAGCCCCGCAGTTTGTGGAAGCCTGCGCTGTCTTCTTGTGGCCAAGAACAACGTGGGAGCGTCATGCCATTGCTGTGGATAAGTAAGTGCTAAGAAGAGCTCGGTGCTCGGTGGGGTGGAACAACAACAATGCGGAGATCGTTCTGAGAATAAGGACTGTAGAGGCTGGCTGGTCTCTGCGTGCGGGCAGCGTTGCGAAATGGCTTGATGTTCGAAATTCCCAGCTGGCGCGCTTGGGTTCACAGTCAGTTCAAGCCCCACACTGACTTGTCCGTTGTTGCCATCATGCTGGTGGTGGCTACTGTTGCAGTCCGCCCGTCTTTCCGGAGACATACATTTGTGCAATGTATATATATATATCAGGTTCAGGTTCGCCTCCTTTCAAGAGGTACGGACAGTCGGCGAATTTCTTGAAGCGCTCGACAACAACAACAACAAAGGGTACAGATCCCCGAAAACAGCTGGTTCCACCGGCCGTTATCTGAATACTGTACTGTATGTCCAGCTCCGACGGGACGTTTCACGCAGATCTTATTCGCTCGCAACTTGACCTGGGAGGGTCCTTCCTCCTTGGTTGCGCTAACTTTTTATGGTGATACATGCAGTTGGACTTGACAAAGGCGACGCAGACTTATCGTCGTCCATTGCTGCAATGCCTCGAGGATAACATGATCAACAGACGGCTCGGACGGCGGCTTCCTGGCACATCGAGTGGATTTGTCCCCCCGCCCGCCCTCTTGTCAGGTACAGTACTCACTCGTTCCGTGAAGACCTCTTCTTTACGAAGAGCCCGCGCGCATTCGCAGTCACATTCGCAGCCGACCAACTTTCACAGGAAATGTAGCCTTCATGGCTACTAATTGAAGGAGTTGCTTCAAAATTTGTCCAGGGCCAAGAAAGATCGTTTGCCAGTATCACAAGTGAGTCCACGTCCACGTCCACTACGAAGAAGGACTAATCAGCAGGTTATCATTCGGTCGACAACAATGGACTCTGGTGCGCTGGAAGAGTACACTGTGCACTATACTGTTGCTGATAAGGGCTGCTTGATCACGCTCTGGCTTTTGCCAATACCTTCACAATCACTTTTTCCGAAGTGATGAACGACTGCGCTTTCACAAAGCAAGAACCTAGCTGGCCGCGTGACGTGTTCGCAAGTCCCCAGTCCGATTCTTTCTGACCGGTTGGTTGCTTGGTCGTCCGCTGCGGCAAATCGTGTTGTGCGCGTTCTTTCTCCTTACCGACACCTCATTTTATTGGCTGAAATATTTACGTCCTTCACTTTCAGCCAATGAAAACCTGCAAATGGAATTTTATTCGTCTATTTTCTGTCCCGCCCCTGAAAACAGCGGCCAGTGGGCCGCCAGGTTGCCTGAGATCAGCTGGCACCCTGGTTTCTACCATCGCGGCAGCAGATGTCCGCCGCGGATCTCTCGCTCTCTCTCAAGCGGCACTTTGCGAGCCATTCTATGCATCGGATCCATCTGTGTATGCGTCCAGGGCATCTCGCGCAGGGCGACCACCGACTGTAGAGGTGGTGGCACCCGAACAACCGTGGCTCCTCAAAGCGCTGGATGTGTGTCATTTCTTTGAAAGGAAGAGGCCCGACGCGCGCGTCTCGCTCTCAATCAATTTTTCAACAGCGTAGCTGCTCCTCATCCCGTTGCGTTCCGTCCGTCCACAGAATTGCGGAGCTCCTGGGCATTCGTCATCAAGAAGGACAAGTGGTTGACTCGGAGCGAAGCGCATCGGTCGATCATTCCCCAATTTGCACGCGGTGGTCGAGTCCCAATTAGCAGACAGACTCAGGCACCTCCCCACGCCGCGCTCGCAACTATTATTTACTACGCAACTACGACAATAGCATCAACAAGAACAACAAGGCAAGGCGCTTTGCTTGTATAACAGGGACCTGATCAACTCAGCCAACCAACCAACCACTACCTACTGGTAATGCTGAAGAAGACCAAGAGCAGCACCCTGGGCAAGAGGAAGCAAGCAGCAGCGATGGCAATGACAGCGACCTCCCCTTCTCAAGAGCAGCAGCAGGAGCGCAAGCAACCGCGACGAGAGCAGCAACAGCGTAGTAGCTTCAGTGAAGCAGGCGGCGATCGAGACGAGGAGGAAGAGCAGAAGGAGCAACGCCAGCCGAACGTCAGCGAGTCCAAGTTCCACGACAGCGACGAGGATGACGATGGCAGCGAAGACTCGGCAGGTGACGACTACGGCCACCACGACAACAGCGACGAGGAAGAGGAGTTTGTGCTCGACCGCAAGGACCTGCTGATCGTCAAGGATGGCACAATCCGCGTGGCCGAGTCGCTCGACCAGCAGCAGTTCGACGCGAACGGCGAGGCGATCAAGGCGTCGGGCACGTGGACGAAAGCCGAGCACGACCGGTTCCTGAAGGCCATGGAGACGTACCCGAAGGGACCGTGGAAGGCGATCGCCGCGATGGTCGGCTCGCGCACCGTGCGCCAGACGCAGACCCACGCACAGAAGTACCGAGAGAAGATGGCGAGACGCATGCGTGGACTGCGCAACCGCAACGGCACGCTACAGTACCCAGCGTCGGGGAGTGGCGGAAGTGACACGATATACGATTTCGGCGGCGGTAGTGCACTAGGAGGGTTAGGGACGGTCTCGAGCCACGACCGGATGACTGCGGTGTACCAGCCCGCGAGCGCCATGGCGAGCCGACACCATCACTTTCCACATCACCTTCCTCACCACCAGCAACAGCAGCAGTATCATCACCAACAGCAGCAGCACTACCAGGTCATGCCGGGGATGCCAATGACCCCATCGATGCACGCCCATGGAGCTGTGGCGCCTACGTCCATGGAGTTCAACCAGCTGAGCACGTCGAGCATCTCGAGCGCGTTCATCGGCAACACCTCGTACCCGCCGTCCTGGGACCCGCGTCACCTCCCAGGCGCAGCCGTGCCGCTTGTCGTCCCAGCAGCAGCAGCAAGAGTAGCAGCATCGTCTGGGTCTACTTCGTCCTCGCCAGAGACTGGAGCTGCAGGACCTTCTGCAGCCCCCGTCGCAGCGCGCGCGACTGGGAAAGTGCCGGACTTTGACGAGTCCATGGACTTCCTCATGAACGTCTACTCGTCCAACCCGAGCCAGCTGGGTGACACTGCGCTCCCGGAAGACGCGTTCTTCAAGCGCGAGTGAGCTACAAGTGGTCAGAGAGCAAAGAACACAAAAGCGAAAAGTGTGCGGTGGTTAATTTAATAAACGAGCTCTGCTTTCTGTTTCTCGGATCTGTCAACATCTGAAGGGTGTGAACGGTAATAGACAGTAGATGGTGATTCAGTGAGGTATATTTAGGTGCGCTTGCGACCTACAGTTGTAGTAAACAGTAGGGTAGTGTAAGCTTGCAGCGACAATGCACACAAGATGAACGAGAGCTTCTAGAAGACCAAGAGCCATCGGTTGGCGCTCAGAGGAGGCCAGTTCAAGAGAAAAGACCCAACAACAACAACACACACACAAGTATACATACAAGCTTAATGTCCAAACTTGAGCTTGGAGATTCGTACGGAAAAACAGTTTTCACCCGCGAGCGCCTGCGAATACTTTGAAGTTGGTTCCTGGAAACATCCCGAACATGCTCAAGTATTCTATCGTTCTTTCGTTGAGGATATGTGCGATACTAGCAGATTTGTGTGATGGCGAGAGTTCTTTCCCCAGCTCCATACTCATATTCATTGCTCTCGACTGACCTCATCAAAGTTTTTCCATTCGCTCCCGCACACGCACACACTTACTTGCCAGACGAGACCTGACAAGTGTCCTCCGCTTTCGTGCTGCAGTCCTCCGCGCTGCACTTGCCCACTCTCCTACATATCAGCGCTGAAGCGCACTATGGGGCATACAAGGCGTATGCTCAGTGCTCGTGCAGTGACTCCATGTGAATCAAAACGAGGGCAATGTACATGGTATGTGGTAGAGGTAGCTTCTAGGGTTGGCCACCTTCAGGTTATGTCAAGAATTACATGGAGAAGGAGGGGAAGGGGATCTTTTCTCTCGTTGGAAACTGCGGCAAGTTGCGGCCATCTTTGAGGTTGTCAAGTGGCATTATTGCTAGTCACTCGCGATAAAGATGGTGCAAATGCACTCGATGTGATGCACAGCAACTACAGACTGACGCATGCGCAACCTAGAATTCACGTAGTAGCTGCGTGGGATTATCCCGCCAAGGTAGCTGCAAGCGTGGCTCGTAGATTGCCTCGAAGCAACATTTGTTGCTGACAGCGAGTTGCAGTAGCAACAAGCACTAAAACCAAGCCGACGAGGACTGGGAACTCGAAATACACATGACAGTTTTGCTGAGAAGTATTCGTTTTCGTTGGGGTCGAAAAGCTCGAGACCCGAATTCCACGATGGCCCCAATTTTCAAACTTTACTGGCAGCACATAGTTATTATCGTGCATCCAGCATTCAAGACTTGCCAACACGCCACTATATCCTCCGAGCTGTACCCTCCTAAGCGAGCAGTGCACACGAAGCACACAATAATCAATGGTAAATTCCAAAAGGTGACTCAAATTGCAATGTTTCCTCAAAAAGTGACTCAAGCTGTATTTTATCAAGTAAATTACGGGTAAAATATGAATTGTTACAGTGCTGCGCAAAAGTCCGTCCGCATCCATGATTAAAAAAAAAGGGTAATTTATTAAAATGCCCATTAGTTTGACGTGATTAGCTAAAATACCCAC
>JALBZZ010000428.1:0-26067 GCA_038051095.1 Globisporangium irregulare
TCAGCGGTAGGCGCTGGTGTCTTCTCCTCAGTCGGCTTTGGTGTTTTCTCCTCAGCGGTAGGCGCTGGTGTCTTCTCCTCAGTCGGCTTTGGTGTTTTCTCCTCAGTCGTCGGCTTTGGTGTTTTCTCCTCAGTCGTCGGTTTTGGTGTCTTCTCCTCAGTCGTCGGCTTTGGTGTTTTCTCGTTCTTGTCCTTGGGTGTGACTATCGTTGGTGCTGTAGTCGCTTCTTTCGTAGTTTTCGTAGTAGCGTCGCTGGCGGTGCCTACTTCTTTCTTCGACTTGGTCACGGCATCTCCAGCGTCTGCTGCTTCCTCAGAGGTCGTCGTGGCTTTCGATCCACTTCCAGTAGACTTGGCATCCGCATCCGTTCGCAGCAGTCGGTGCGACTCATAGCCAGCCACACCCAGATCTCCAGCGTGCACCACCGTTCGTCCCAAGCCATGCGCACTCGCATCCGCCTGCGTCGAGAGTAGCGTCGTGGCACTCACCAGCGCGAGTGCGAGCGCCAGATACGCCACTCGCTTCATCGTTCGCTGCTGCGCCGCGCCATGTTGACTGTGGACCATAGCTATGTTTTACACACAGGCACACACACACACACACACACTCACACTTCTTTCTCCAGATCACACCGTCACAGGTCACACAGACAGACGCAGTGTGTTGCGAGCTGCAGTTCGGTGCGAATGCGGAATGCGAAATCCACTCGCACGCGGGCACAGACGGAAAGGGAAAGTGCGCAAAAGGCAACGCGACAAAAGCCACAAGCCAATAGCGTCAGCGCGGCAGTACAGTTATGGGCGTTACCAATTGAAACGGCAGCTCGGCTATATCATCCGCGTCGCCGCCTCAGCCTCAGTACGTTGTGTATGGACCAGCAACAGCGAGAGCGGCTGTCAAATGGCTTCCTGACTGTCTGCCTCTACTCCATCAGCCGCGTGTTGTATGGACGGATCAGGGTGTCGCGCTGGACTCGCATACAAACAGCGAGTGACGGAAAGCAGCTGCTTCTGATGAACGCGCTTGGGGGAGAGTGTCTGGCGCTGTTGCTCCATTGTGGGAGTGAAGATCCCACAGTGGGCTAACGACAAAAGAGGACCAATTGCCACCAATTAAGTCAAATGAAGATCAAATAACAAAAACGGAACATGTAAAATATATTGCCAGGGGTCGTGTATTTTACGGAACGTACAGTCATACCTCTCATTAGTGACCATCGTTCAAATATAATAGCTTTATTATTTGATCGCAATTTTTGAAAAACTGTTTATTGTGATCATCCACTTTTGGCGCGCAAATCACAGTCAAAACGCAGAGAAGAGCGCCAAACACAAGATGGCGAAGACGACGACACGCGTTCGACTAACGCGCAGTCGGCTACAAAGAGTACTGTTGCCAATTGCTGGCGGCACACGGAGATCATTGATGAAGATTTCTGTGAGTTTGTCCAAAGCATGGAAAAGATCGCCTCAGTGCTCCTTCGATCCGGCAGCTGGCTGTAGTGCAAACCAAATCAAACTTTACTGTCTCCAGTACCACTTTTCAAAATAAAACTCCTTCTATTAGTGATGAAAATTAGCAGATTTTTGCCTGGTCACTAATGAGAGGCGTGACTGTACTTAAAAGAGCAGTCGTGGCTCGCTGATTCTTTCAACAAGCTGAAGATTCACGCAAACAGCGCGACTCAGGAAGTGGAAGTCTGGGAAGAGGTAGGCTGTGCTGCATCTCGCGTGAGTAGCCCACATCCCTGACAAACTTCACAGATTCACTGCCCAAACAATGACAATTTGTAGTCTAACTAACACGAAGAGTAACGTGGGCGGTGAACTGTTTATAAATAACGCTGCTAATAGAAAGTGGGCAAACGTTTGTTGTAGCATCAGTCCAGCAAAAGCAGTTAATCAATCACCCTTACCCATCCAATCCCTACGACAAGCGAGAGTGGAGCGTGATACTCATTATCCCTCCCAGCTAGAATTCCTCAAATGGTAGAGCGTGAGAGCATCCGTCTACATCCAAGTGCTGAATAACTGCGCATGGAGCACACAAACGTAACGTTTGCGACCGCCAACCGCGCTAATAGAGTCCTCATGGACTCGAATCGAGTAGTGTTTGTGGTATACTGGGCAACCTTTGCGCAAGAAACTATCCGCGAAAAATTGTTCGACTGAGATGAGCTCCAACCTCTCCTCTTGAAGTGTCTCGTACATCAGCAGTAAATCACTGTTCAACTGGAGATCCACTACAAGGCGCAAGGATATTTACTTGCGAGATTTAACAATACATACCAGAGGCGCTTTTGTTGCACGAAGAAATCAGCGAGCTTTCATAAGAACTGTGTGGGCGAGGTATTCTCTACTAAGCTGAATGGCACAGGATTTGCCGGAACCGTAAAATACACGAGTCTCTGGCAATATTCTGTCCCGTTTTTGTTCATTTGATCTTCATTTGCCTTAATTGACGACAATTGGTCCTCTTTTGTCGTTAGCCCTCCAACAGCGTAAACTCAGCAAAAAAGTTCCTGTGAACCTCATGGAGATCAGTGATTATGGGCGGGTTTGTGAACAAGCAGACCCGAACGACCTTGATATCAAAATTGTCTTAATTTCAATATGGCGAAGTAGAATTCATGCAGTGGACTGGGTTTGCAACGTTGCACTGACCAGCGGGTTCAGAGGATAGAAAGCTGGATCTTGCCGCCCTCCAGCTGGCTCTCTTGAAAAAGAGAGTTGGACCACAGATCAACGAAAAGAGATTAATCCAAAAGCCTCATTAAATGCATAATCCTGTACACGAGCATGTCAGCCATCTCTGTATTTACTTTTCTTTGGGTATTCTCAAAGACTTGAGATTTGCATGGAGATGTTCGCATCTTCCTTCCAGCGCAGAAATACAGTACTGTTTTTGGAACGAGACGTCACGTCTGATTATGAGATTGCCTTTCAAATGCCTCACAAACAAACACGTATGCTTGGATGGAATGGATGGGCTCTCTACTGTATTGCTGTGCCTGCTGAATTGCAGCCAGCGCGCAACGGAGAAAACGCGTTCGCGTTGGCCAGAGCCTGCTCGCTGCTGCTGCTTGAATCTGCCGTGTAACTTGCGGGTGCAACGCTGCCAAAGTTCGACAGACTGAACTCTTTGCCCCGGTCAATTAATGCACAACAGGACAAGTCCACGTCTTGTGTATTTAGCGGCAGTGCCATCAGCTCTGGCTCACGAGCGTCTGCACACTCCGCGTGGAAGAGGAGTACATGTGACGGCAAGACGGACAGCGTTGCCTCTTCGTAGCACACACAACAAAACCTGCCAGAGCTCATTCATAAAGACAAATAATATCAAATACATTCAACCGAAAAGAAATCACATTTATAAACATCAGCAGTAGCAAAAAAAGCCAATTCTCTTCTCGGGCTGCTCGTCACGTCACTCTTCCCCCTTGCACCATCCATACTGTCCATTCACACGTGGTTGGGAGGCTCACTACCTTTTTAAAACCCGGCTTCCATGTCGTTTCGAGACATTGGACGGTTCGTGTTGTTGTGGTGGTGGAGCTGCTCTTGCGACAACCCCGACGAGGATGACGAGCTACCGTCGTCTGAAGGATCGCCTGCCGCGCGCGCAGTCGAAATGCTCGCGTACACCTCTGAGTCGGTCGCCGTGCGGGTCTCGTACTTCGCAGTCGAGTCTTCATTGTTGCGAGGAGCCTGCTGCTCGTGGCGCTGCATCCACACGCGGATGTACGTGCTGAACACCACCAGCTGACGGACAAACCACGCGACGATCACGATCGTGTTGATCCCGATGAACGCATCGGCGACATGGTTTCTATCAGTGGAAGACATCGTGTTTGAATTCAGGAACGAGAACGCCAGCGCAAAGTTGACGATTTTGAGCATGCCCAGTGCGTACGTGAAGTAGAGCACCAACGACTCGGCAAATGGTCGGAGAATGAACACCGCCACTAGGTACAGTGAGTGCACACCGATAAGCACGATGAGCTGCATTGGGTCTGAGTCCATCGTGCCAACAAGGATGCCCGTAGTGATTTGCACGACCGCGCCAACGATGAAGAACATGCGGCTTCGGTAGGTGTACTCCGCGTAGAGCGAGCCCCACGTCGCCATGTTCTCAAACTGCTGCAATTCTTCCTTGCTCTTGTGCATGATGATGCGACCACTGTACGCGAGCACTCCGAAGCAGACCAAGACGAGCGAAATGAGTGCAATGCTGAGAGCGTTGCCGACAGCCGAGGCAGAAATCTCCATGGAAATCTCGAACGACGCGTAGAGGCTCAACGGGAAGAGAGCAAAGTACCAGATCAGCACACACAAACCCAACGTCCGAATGGACGTACTACGGAGACGGTGCACGGTGGTCGAGAAATCTTCAGTCGACTCCTCAGCCTTTCGCTTCGCCATGATCGCACCGATGAGGAAAATCGCAAGCAGCACACCGCAGATGATAGTGAAGCCAGCAACTGCGTGGTACAGAATCTTGGTCTCAAGCACTCCGATGCGGTCCGCAAACGACACCACACCACCAAGCACAATCGTTTCCAAACGACGACTGGCTGAACTGGTGGACGAGGTTTCCAGCAAAAAGTTGGTCCACGAAAACGAGTCCGTGAAGTCCCAGAGGAAGTACGGCGTCTTGAGCAGTGTGAGCTGGGATAGCGACGCCATTTGCTGCAAGTAGCCCACGTACAACAAGAACTCCCACGTGTTTGGCGACCAGAGTGGGTTCGTCCAGAACAGCGCCGAGTCGAGCGAGACGAAGTGGAAGAACAGTAGGAGTGCAACCGAAATGCCCGCGAACGCCACAGACGAGTAACGTAGGAAATCGTGGAACGCAGCGCTGGTCGAGGAGAGCACCGCGGAGGCATCTGTTGGCATGTAGGCTTTGCGACCGCCAATGACGTTTGGCGCATCTGCAGTGGATGCCTTTGTGGAGGATCCGCTGCTGTCAGAAGGGTCGATCACGGACTCCTCCACTTGGCCACGCACGTACTTCTTTGGCGCTTCTGTGGTGCCGAATGTGCTGTCAATGTCGAGCACAACAGGTCGCTCCGTGATCGACGTGATCTCCTTGATCTCGAACGGGTTGACAGATGGCGCATTGGCTGATTTGTTCGGATTGAACACAATCACGTCGACAGCATCGTTGTTGGCATCAAACACAGGCGCATCGGTCGCCTTGTCGTCCTTGCTCTTGTTGGATCCCGAGTCGACATCCGGCGAGTTGGTCTCGATAGCCACCACCACAGGAACAACCGTCACTGGCGCTGTTGTCGCAGGGGATGGGCTTGCAGGGCCTGGCGCGGGCGTGTCAGTTGGTGGCCTGGTCGGAGGTGGAGGCGATCCTGCGCTGCCACTTCCGTCACCAGATGACGGCACAGGAGTCACGTTCACTGAAGGACCTGGCGTGACTGGCGTTGGGCTCAATGGCGGTGTATCCGTCACCGGAGGTGGAGAAGGCGTTGGCGTTGTCGGATTCACCACTGGCGGGACGGAAGTAACTGGTGGGGCTGGTGTGGCTGGCTGTGGAGTCACATCACCTGGAGGTGTCACTGACGGTGTCTCCGTTGCTGGAGGCGGAGACGATGTTGGCGTAGTCGGGTCCACAATTGGTGGGATGGAAGTGACTGGTTCGAGCGTAACCGGAGGGGGCGTGATTGGAATCTCCGTGACTGGGTCAACTGGAAGGAGCGTGGCTGGTGGGGCCGTCGTCGTTGGCGCTTCCGTTGGTGCAGCAGTCGGCGCCACGGGTGGTGGTGAAGGTGTCTCGACTGGAGCCTCCGTGACAGGCGCTATGGTCGGAAGGAGCGTGATCGGATCAACAGGCAGCAAAGTGATCGGAGCTGGCGACTCGGTCGGCGCTTCAGTTGGCTTCTCAGTTGGCGCTTCAGTCGGAGTCGCGGTCGGCGCTTCAGTTGAAGCTGGCGTTGTCGTTGGCGCCACCGTGGTCGGTTCAGGGGTCGTCGTCGGCACCGCCGTCGTTGGTTCAGGCGTTGACTCAGCTGTGGTCGGCGCCGGTGTCGTCGTCGGCTCAGCTGTCGTCGGCGCTGGGGTCTCTGGAGCTGGCGTCGGTGCATCAGTCGCTGGTCCGACGGTAGCATCGACGACTCCTGGCACATTGAGTCCGAGTCCGTCCGAAGAGCTGTCGCCGAGCGTCAGCAGCTGCAGCTCACGCGCCGCTGCCACTGGCTTGTCCTGCGCCACCACGGCCTCCGGAAGGTTCTCGTCGACGCCGGCCTCCTGCGCATGGGCAGCGCTGGCCGCGACCGCGATCGCTACGCAGGCGGCGCGCAGTAACGTGTGGACACGCACCATATTTGCTGCTCTCCTCTCTGTTCTCTTCTCTGTTATCTGGGGCTGTACGTCGATGGAAGAGAGAGACCTTCCCGTCGAGCGTTATGTTTTCTACAATACACGCGTATCACAGAGTGAGTGAGCGGCGGGGAGGAAACGGGTGTCTGTCCGCAAGACGCAAGGCGGGAGGCGGAAGCAGAGGCATGGCACAAAATACAAAAACTCACTCACTTCCTCAAAAAAAGAAAAACAACAACAGACGACCAGTCTGGAAGTGCAGGTTGATCCGTAAAGGCGGACCGATTGATTGATTCGCCGATTTGCTACTGGCGATCAGATCACCCTATTTCGCGCGATTGGCTCGAGAACTGACAGTGAAAGGGCAGAGAGAGAGGGAGGCGATCGGGATGGGGAAGGAAAAGTGGAGACAGCTGTCGCGGCGTTGTTGGCGGATACGATACAAAAAGCAAGTCTGGCGCTTTTCGGTCGATTGGCTTGACGCGTGGGTTTGACTTGGGGGCGGAAATCTGTGGGCGCCTGTCTGATTGTTTCTCCTTTTTATGCCCCACCGGTGCACGAGCGAACTGACTTTATCCTATTAAAAATAATACTTATCCAACTCAGAGAAGGTATCCGTCGGAAATGGCTCAAAGTAACACTTCTAAAAACTTTATAATTGGATTCCCTCTCTAATTAGCTGGGTGTTGTTGAAGTCGCTTGACACAACTGTCTGCGCTGAATGGCTCGAAATCACTCGAAATCGCTCATCTCAAACATTCGTCATGCGCATTCCTAAAATTCAGCATATTCAGTCCACCACTCGTCGTATTTCCAGTTTACTTTGCTCGACAAAGAGCATGAAATGATCCGTCATTAGCGAGGCGTCCACTTCTACTTGCCTGCATTGCATGGGCGTGCTCGTTTCTGCGACTGGAATGCCGCGCGTGGCCTGGCCTTCCTGGAAGTCACAGCGCAAGTTCGAGGCTCAGTCTTTCCATGCCTCTGCCACGCTGCTCGTCAAGCTCAGCAACAAAATCTAGAATGCATTTACACGTGCATATCGCGCTTGAGAATGTAGAAATGTAACCATGCAAATAATGCAAGCAGTTCGTGCATTCGATATTTCAGCTCCATATTCTCTCGGTCGAGAATGCAATGCACTCCTTTTTTTCAAAGTCTGACCAACAAGTAACAATACATGTCAGGAGATTTGGAAAGATCACGAACGAAACTGGCCGTAACGCTCGCGAGCATGCAGGTGAAGGCAGATCTTGTAAGTATCTTTGCTTTGCAACTCCATTTCGAAACCGAGGATTTATTTGGTGGTACAGACAAACTGTGAAAGGCAAGAAAATTCATTTCACGCGGGGTGCACATTAGCGCAAAGTGCTGCACTAAGTCGCGAAGGTACATCTCATTCTTTCGCAGACTGTCCTACTGTAAACCCTGATGTTGAAGGTACAAAACTCGTGGTCAAGCATGCAAGTGCGCAGCAGATTGAGTGCAGACAGACTTGAGGTCATGTATCCCAATGTGCTTCCAAACGCACACTTGTTTGCCGAGTTCATGATTGGTTGCGGTGTGTTGGGAGAGAGAAAGAGAGCTAGTGTTCTCAGGTCGTCTCAGTGCGTCTGTAAAGGCGAGACAAAATGCGCGCCAGTTGCACGATCTCAGCACAACGAGCATGTGATTGCCAGCTTTTGGTCAGGATCCCTGGACCACTCGATGATAACGACTGACAAATTGCACCAGTTGTTCTCGAAAGGTTCTCTAGTCTTTGAGGCATTGAGTGAGTGTTATTGATTTTGGTGGAGAGCGTGAGGGCAGAACATCATCAATAATGGTGTTCTACTACTACTACCCCAATCGTGCCCAGCAGGATGTTGTAGAGCGCGGTGGTGTGTGTGTTCACCAATGCTTTCAAGTACATATGAGTTCCATCCAGCCGTGCAACGGATGAAAACCTGGACAATAAGTTGGCGCCTGCCTATTTCGAGATGTTGTAAACATCCACGTTGCACATGACAGGTGGGGTCCCGTAAGCAACTGTGATAGTAATGCATTCAAAAAATGAATGCCCATAGATTTGTTGAAGTTAGGAAATGTATCTATTTCTCATTGCAAAGGTACAACTGAACATCAGTTAATGCAGCGCAAGGATACCCAGAGATCTGGCTGGAACGCATTCAAATGAACTTCATTATACACTTTACACATTTTTTCGGAATTGGTATGTATCTATGTACCTACCAAGTCCAATCGATCCAAACTGGTATCACTGCTCCAGAAACTAGAGCATCTTCTGGGGCAACGAAGAGCTCGTGACCTTGCGCACGTACACATCGCGGTGGCGACCGTACTTGAGGTCCCAGACTGTGAAGCCGATCGCCGAGGAAAACACGGTCGCTAGCGAGAAGATCACGAGCGCCTCGAACTGGCGCGGGTCGTGGAACACGATACCCATGAATTGGATCATGATGTAGAAGAACTGATACGTCGCGGTCTGCATCGAGTTGATCGAACCGCGGCGATGAGGCTCGATCCACTCCTGCATGATCTGCGTCTCCGCGAGGTCCGCGCTCCAGAGCCAGATGCGTGATACGACCATGCAGCCGAGCATCACGTAGTCCGATGTGATCGACTCGCCCGCAAAAACGAACACGAGGATCACCGGCGCGAGGCAGAGCCAGAAGAGCCACACGCTCACGACCGCCACGCGCTCGATGCGGCCCATGAGCTTGCAGATGTAAGGGAAGATGAACGTGCCAATCAGTCCAAAGACAGCACCCGCGCCTCGACTAGAACCTAGGATCGAGTCCGGGATGCCGCGCCACTTGAGGTACGCCGTGTTGAGCGCGCCGCCGTCCAAAATCGTCATGTACAGCGAGCAGAACGCAAAGCTGAGCAGGAAAACCGGGTGGTGCAGGTAGTCCTTCCACATCTTGGAGTAACACGCAAACGTGCTCTGCGTCGTGCCCGTACGCTGCTCGTGGGTGTCTTCCTCGAAGATGTCCTTCACCGCGAGCTCTGGGTTGAGGTCGTAGATGTCCTTGGTCATGAAATATTCCAGCGGCGTGGACAGCAAGTTCCAGATGCCGACAGCAGCTGCACCGATCATCGCGCGCGTGGTCGGATCGCTTCCCGCAAAGTCCATGATGATACCGAACGCCATCGGCGCGAGGATCTTGCAGCTCAGGTCGATGCGGCGCATCGTCGTGTTCAAGTGTGCGAGCGCGTTCGAGTCGTCGCCCGCGATCACGACCACCCAGTCGCGCTCAATTGCGAGCGTCTGCGCGTCATTCAGCACTTGACCCACGCCGCCGCATACCAACGTGACGCCGAACAAGCTGAACAGCTTCCATGTCCACTCGGGCTTGTGGATCCCATCGGCATTCGTGATGAGCAAGATGAGACCAAGCATTGCAGCGCTGAGCACGATCATGAGGTTCTCGACCACGATCGAGTACTTCATCACGGTCCAGCGGTTTGCAGTGTCGAGGTACTTGCCCACGGACGGGATCGCAAAGATGCACGTCGTGTACATCACCAGCGAGAATGTGGCGCTCGGCAGCAGCGTGTCGACAAACACTTCCATGAACAGGATCGGGATCGCAAACTGCCACATGCGGTCGCCCTATGCACAGAGACAAACGGACAGTACAGATGAGTCCAGATACAGAGTTATATACGACATGAGCAGCAAACAGTCCACGCACCCAGGCAGAGAGAAAGTGGCTGGTGTAGAGGTACATAAGCACTCGCTTTGGCGTCGCATTGGCGTTTTCATCTCCTGTCTCACTACATCCACACCACAAAGGCACTGGTGGTTAAGACCTCGTTATCGCCCCACATTAGCAACATGCAACACACTTACAGAAGACGAGTGCGTTCATCATGGCAACTGCTACGATGGTCCAGCCACGCAGTGTATAGCGCTGCAAGCACGGGTACAAGCGTCACGGCGCCGATGATCACCATTACGATGTTGCTCGAGCGGTCCAGCACGCATGCGTCATCCACGTGTACCAAGCATGCTATAGTACACACACCGTCCATACACAAATCACAGCCAATGAGCATGCCAGTGCGCTTACACCTGCAATCCTTGACAACATGTTCTCTGATCCTCCTCACCTGCGCCGTCGATCGCGAGCAGCGCGCACGCAATGGCCGTCACGAGGCACACAAACACCGTCGACTCCATCGTAGTGATGTCTTCTCTATAGAGCCAGGCAGGCAGCAAGCGGCTAAAAGCTTCCACGGATGCGATGGGTGTCGTGGGCGACACGCTGAGTGCTTGAAGCGAATTCGCAAATGAGCCCCACAGGATGATCCAAAACAAAAGCTGATCCTAAAAATCTGAAACTCACTGCCAACTGAAATGTGTATTCGTTTACGGAGGTTTGAAGAAATCGTGACGCGGAAAAGACAGTCAGTGGCAGTAGCGTGTTCTGTCTGTGACGCAGTGACGTTACCATACTGCATGTGACGTTACCATATTGCATGTTACCATATTGCATGTGGCGTTACCGATATGGCTTCAAGTGGCTGCTTGCCACACCCACACCACCGACTGGTTAGATGGTTGCTCAGGTCCAAGAACTCCTCGCAACCAGTCAGTCAGTCAAGAGAAGACCAGCGCTCAGCTACAGGTCCGTTACGCTGGACTAATTGTGATTAACGTGCGAGTGTGCTGAGCAAGCCTCAAGAGCTGTTGGAACGAGTGGCTATCGTGTGTTTGCTTTGCAAACCTCACTGCAGTACCCCAACAGCATCCCACGTCAGTTGCTGTGCAAACCTTTGTCTGGAGGCACGCGGCTGCGTTGATCAGACCACAGGTCGCTTCAGAAATTAATAGGCAGCTGTGGCAAGTGTCTGTGCAACGAAGCAGTATGTCATCATCATCATCTATGTTCTGGCAAGCAAAGACAAGCCCAATACGCTGCTGGTTCAGTTCAGTGAACTCTGTGCGGCTCCTCTTGTCCTCTTCCATCCATGAAAATCGGTCAAAAGACTCGAAATAGGAACACAATAGACTCAGTTGGTGGTGGGCGATGCACCAAGGACACCAGGTGACGTCAGAAATCGACTGGCTCCACGCATGCTCTCAAGTCTCACTCTCACTCGACCACTGGCTTGTGGATACCGGGTCCTTATAATTGCAGTCCTGTTCGCACACTGCTTCAGCTTCATTGAATCGAGTAGTCAGGCAGGTGGATGAATTAATCCATCACGATGTTGATTAATCCTCAAGTGATTATGTCCAACACTCGCCATCTCAAACTCATGCATTCACGCACTCGCATCACTGCTTGCCTGTGTTTTGACGAACTTGGCACTCTTCTTCGTCGGCACTGGTGCACCTGACTCGTCTTTCACTGTTACAACAGTCTTCCTTGCTCTTTTTTTCGTGTCTTTGGCTTTCGCGCCGGTGCTGCTACTGCTATTAGTCGCTTCTTCCTTCACGCTTACCACAGTCACCACCGTCGTCTTCTTTTTCTTTGTCGACGTCACTTTCTTCTTCTTTTGCATGGCACTCGGCAGATGCGACTGGAACGAAGTCAAGTCGCCCGTGAAGAGCACGCTGTGAGCCCAGCCAGCGAACGGCGAGAACCGGCTCCGGAAATGGTCCCCGACGGTTTTGTACACGCTCGGTGTGATGCTCTTCTTGTCCTTGAGGCTCGTGTCAAACTCTCGACATGCGATCTGCCACACGTGCGTGTCCACTGGAATCGCGTCGAGCTTCTCCAACGAGAACAGTCCAATGCAGTCCGCCACTTTCCGGCCTACGCCCATAAACACCATGAGCTTCTCCTGGTAGTCATCGACACTTTCAGTCTCAATAGCCGGCTTCCAGTCTCGAAGCTGGTGAAGATATTTGATTCCTCCAAGCTCCACCAATTGCTGACTCGACTTGGTGATGAATGGTGCACGGTACCCAAAGCCCAGTGTGCGCAGCGTGGCTTCTTCGCACTTGTCTGCGAGCGTGTCCGTCGAGGGGAACGAATAGTAGCTGTCAGACAATCCTTGGACCGTCGTAGCATCTTCTCCAGAGTCGCTAGGAACAGTGCACAACAGCGTGCCGTAGGTCGCGCGGAGCTTGTCGACCATTTGCTGGATACGCTGGATGTTGTTGTTCGACGAGCAGATGAACGCAAAGAGGCATTCGACGGGGTCCTGACGTACGAGGCGGTACCCAGGAAAGCAGCGGATCAGCTGCGCCATCTTGTCGTCCTGTGCTGTCCATAGTTTGTAGAGCGGCGCAGTATCGACCTACGGTATTACATTGGCCAGCATAATCCAATGTTAGTCCCACAACGTATATCTAGATGTAAGGCGCTATGACGTTATCTCATTACCTCTAAGCGAAAGTAATGGGTCAAGATCTCATGCGCGTGTTGTGCCGGAACTGCGTTTCCCATATACAAGTCAGCAAAAGAGAAGTGCATCAGAGTCCCATTGGCACCAGTAGTAAAACAGTCATACAAGCAATAGCAATACTCACAGTCGAGTGGATGAAGACACCGAAACTCGACGCACTGGTTGCGCTCTCGCAGCGCAAACACGTTGTCGCCGATCACGCCACTCCATTCCTGCGCATGTCCGTGGAACCTCCAGGAGAACACCTGACCGGACGCCAGCGTCAACTTGCACGAGAGCTCCTGGGTGGTGCAGAGTCGAAACCACTCGCCACCGCCAGTCGTCTCTCGTTTCACGAACGCCCCTTGGTCATGCTCATTCTTGATAGATACGCTCGCGTCAGCAACCTGCTTTCGCTTGATGTTGAGCTGCGAGTCTTTTTTATTCTGCAGCAGCTCTTCACTCACGTGCACAGCTGCTGCGTGTTCTGATTTGACGACGACGACGCCCTTCCTCGTCTTCTTCTGCTTGGTCTCCTCCTTCACGAGCGACGACGATGGTGCCACCGCAAGCGTCGAGACGGATTCACGCTTGACACCGCGGCGCTTTGTTGTCGAGCCTGTTGCTGTGGTGGCCGGCGCTCTTGGTGTCGCAGCGTGCGCATGCGCTGCTGTCGCAGTGGCCACCGCCACCCGCGCCGATCGCCGCATGCAATCCAAGTTCCGATTGGTTTGTTTGATGATGCCCAAAGAAGTTCATCTCAGGAAAAAAGCCTCAACATACTTATCATAAAAAGACACATCTACTTTATTAAATTACTATACTAGTCAGTCACTGGCAATCATGCTAGCTTTGAATTTCTATGATACTTGTCTACTATTGCAATACTTTGAGACTACTGATGGTCAATGTAATCCATTGAACTCATTTTCGTAATTTACCTATACTGCAGCCTGCATCAAAATTCCCAAAACGGATGCTGAAGAGCTCCAGAAGTGCATTTGTACCGACTCGATTGAGAACAACAAGCAAGCAGCAGATCAAAGAGATCAAGCGAACGCGAATGGCGGTCTGTGCAGCGATCACGCACAACGGCTCGCGGTGCACGTCCCCCGCGGCGTCCGATGGCGGCGACGTGTGCTCACATCACGCGCGCATGGCTCGGCTCATGGCGTTGGCACCTTCTTCTTCCGCTGCTACTTCAGCCGGCGCGAATGGCACACCGCCGCCTCCAGCAATAGCAGCAGCAATAACAACAACAACGATAGGAGCGCCACGCCCACACGACCGCGTCGCTGCATCCTCATTCGACATGCGCGAGCCCGTGAAGGAGTTCTATGCGATCCAGCAGAACCAGGCAACACCGATTCAGATGACTGCAGTGGCGATCTCAGCGTCGCGCCGCGGCTCGAAGTCATCCAGCAATGGATTGATATCCACGTCTTCAATATCATCATCAACTGATCATGAGATGGCGATGCTGCCGAATGAAGGCGTGCTCGCAGCTGTGACCTGCTCGTACCAGTTCCCAGCAGCAGTGGGGCTTCCAGGGATCCCAGGCACGCTTCTCATCACGACCTACAGACTGCGCTTTGAGCCGACGAACGCCGCGCTGCGCTCTCCGGGCCACTTCCACCGTCTGCTGGACGACGCGCTTGTCGGCATCCCGCGTGCATGTGTGGGTAAACTCTCGTACCCTCAGGTGGCGTCTGCGACTCGCTCCAAGTACGAACCCGCGACACCGAGCCAGCTTGTGATCAAGTTCAAGGACCTGCGCGCATGG
Source organism: Globisporangium irregulare (assembly GCA_038051095.1). Taxonomy (NCBI): domain Eukaryota; phylum Oomycota; class Peronosporomycetes; order Pythiales; family Pythiaceae; genus Globisporangium; species Globisporangium irregulare. The sequence continues at coordinate 14,455 of JALBZZ010000428.1, forward strand.
ACGCTCGGTGGCGACATCAACACGCTCATGATGACGCTGAACCGTCACGTGTTTATCGAGTCCCCATTGAGTTTGTTTGCATTCGCATCGGTCAAACAGCAGCACGGCTATCACCACCACAACCGCGAGCTCCATGGCCATCAGATCTACAACCTGCATGCTGACTTTGCGCGCATGGGCGTGGATCTCCTCAACGGACCCTTCCGCGTCACCGATGTGAACAAGAACTATGGGATTTGCCCAACGTACCCGCCGCAACTCGTCGTGCCTTCGACGATGACCGACCACGAGATCGCGAATGTCGCCGAGTTTCGGTCGAAAGGACGCCTGCCAATCTGCTGTTTTGTGCATCCGCGCAATTCGGCGTCGATCTGGCGGTGCGCGCAGCCCAAGCGTGGGATCCTGAACGCGCAGAACCCAGCGGACGACCGCCACTTGGCGAGCATTGGGTACTCGAACCGTCAGCAGAAGCGCGTCTGGATCGCCGATTGCCGGCCGGAGCTCAATGCAAAGGTCAACAAGTTCACGGGTGGCGGCACCGAGAGCTCCAACCACCAGCACGCGAGTGTAAGCTTCCTCAACATCGCCAACATCCATGCGATGCGCGAGAGCATCGAGAACGTGCGCGGGCTCGTCACGACGGGCAACACGGACCTGGACTTCTCGTGGCAGTCGCGCGTCGAGGACACAAAGTGGCTCTCGCACGTGCGGCTCGTACTCTCGGCGGCGCTCAGGGTAGCCGACTCGGTCGAGAACAAAGGCACGACGGTGCTCGTGCACTGCAGTGACGGATGGGACCGCACGGGCCAATTGTGCGCGCTCTCGCAGATGCTGCTCGACAAGCACTACCGTACGATCGTGGGCTTCATGGAGATCATCGAGAAAGAGTGGATCCAGGTCGGTCACAAGTTCCACGACCGCGTGGGACCAGGAAAGGCTGAGAACGAAGAGCAGTCGCCCGTGTTCCTGCAGTTTCTCGACTGTGTTTGGCAGCTCTGGCGCCAGTACCCGACGTACTTTGAGTTCAACGGCAAGCTGCTCGAGACGATTGCGGACGCGACATTCTCCGGTCGCTACGGCACGTTTCTCGGCAACTGCGACCGCGAGCGCACGGCGTGGAACTTGTACACGCGCACGCAGTCGCTCTGGACCCACGTGCTAGACCACAAGGCCATGTATCAGAACCCGTTCTACCGTCCGCAAGCTTCCGCTGCAACTGGGAGCCATACGCTGCTGCCGCCCGTGTCTTCTATGCTTCGCCAGGTTACGCTCTGGAGCGAGTACTATTTTCGCAGCGCGACGTTGCCCACGAACCCTGTCGGGAACCCGAGTCCGCCGCTCTTTGGAGCTGGGCTGGCGGCGGCGACCGCGAAGACCAACCACGATGACCTGGGGTTCGCGATGGGGGCGGTGCTGCGGCGGATCCAGGCGCTGGAGGACGAGCTCCGAGAAGCGAGGGCTTCGTTAGCAGCGCAGACCTCAGCGGCATCGTCCTCAGTCTCAGTACCATATACCCAGCAACAGTATGCAGAACACAGCAACCAACCGCCAGCCCCGGTGTTGCAGCCAATTGCGCTCCCACCAGCGCCAGTGTTACAGACTGCTTCTGTCTTGGCAGCTCCTGCTATGTTGCATCCGCCTTCGTTACCCTCGAATGGTCACTTCGCTCTGCAGACTCCCGCATATGCTCTGAACAACTACCAGGCGAACGGCTCCAGCAGTGCCAGCTCTTCTTCGTCTTCTTCCTCATCTTCAAGCGTTTCGATATCTTCTTCATCCACTTGGTCGTGCGGGATCTGCTCCAAACTCAACGTGTCCGAATCCCTCAAGTGCGTTGTCTGTGGCCGCCCGCAGCCACTTACCCAATAAGATTATGATACACAACTCAGAATCTTCATGCTGAAGTCAATGGAGACTTGGGATTAGATCGCAGGAGAACTTAATCACCATCTTCCGCCTGCCTTCTGTCTCCAATACCAAATCCTCACTTTCACATTGGCGCGTGCAACTAACCTATTGTCATCAATCAACCTATCAGCTCTGCTATCATAAAATTTCCAACCTTCTTTCTTACCTACATTCGGCTGCCGTGACCTTCCTGCGCATCCTCGTCACCAATCAGCCCATGCAGCTCTCGCGCGGACGCAGACGCTTGGCGCAATCCTGGAGCACATGATGGACTTTGTCCGGGAAATGGTCGTCCAGCATGGTACGCGCGATCCGGATCTTCTGGAAATTGTCGACGGTCGACCACGATGAGTCGTAGTTTGTTCGCTCCGTGCAGCAAATGCCGCCTCCCGGGCGACAGCACACCCAGCAACCTCCAGCAGCCTTCTGGTCCGCAGAGCGCTTTAGGTGAATCAGTTTGCCTGGGATCGTGAGCTTGTGGATCGGCTCGTGCACTTGAATCCGCTGTAGCATGGTCTTGTAGTTCGCAAGCTGGATCCCAAAGGAGCCGTTTGAAAGCTGCGGCTCGTCGAAGAGCAGCTCGTCTGGTCGCTTCCAGGCGACCACCTGACGCAGAATCGCCGACTTGCCCACTTTGCTGCGTCCGATCAGATCGATCACCTGGTCTCGCAACTCTTCCGCTGACGTCAGCGACGACCGCGCGACAATGTCGTTGCCCACGACCACCGAAGTCACAAACGACGCACAGCGCGAGGCCAAGCCCGGCGAGAGCGTACACCCAGGCGGGCTGAACGCAAAGCATCGCAGGTTTGGGAACTTTGGCTTCAACATGATCGAGAGCAGGATCGCAGTACCTGCGCCGAGCGAGTGGCCCGTCAGCGTCAGTCCGTAGCCTCTGTACTCCCCGACCGCGCACTGATTCAGTAAATCCGTTGCGATCGACACGTTCGTGTCCGGGTCGAAGAGCATTTCAAGGATCCCCAAGCGATTGATCTCCAGGTACACTGCTTCCGCGCAGTGCAAGAACCCCTGGTGCGCGTATTCGCCTGAACTGTCGCAGCTCCAGCGCTCCGAGATGCCATCCAGGGATACACCATACGCGATCGCATCTGTCAAGCAGTCTTCCAGCGACAGCGTGCCTCGAATCGCGATGACCACTTGCTTCTTCTCGTGGTCGAGCATGACGCAGAAAGCGGGTTTGTAGACCGAGTTGTGGAAGCTCGCGTACACGATATCCTGCGCTTTGGTACCGGTTTCCAGCTGCAGCGCTGTCTGTCCCAGGTGAAAGAAATTGTCGCCGTGGATGTAGTTCACATTGCGCTTCATGCACGTGAACGCTAGTCGGAAAGTGCCGCTCCACGGATGCGACCACACGTAGAGCATCCAACCGTAGATGCCCACGGCATATTTTGAGAAATACGCAAGCTCCAGCAAACTCTCGTCGAGCTCTTCATCACGCTGCTGGAGAAGCTGCGCTGGCTGAAATTCGTTCCCAATGAGCACGGGCGACGGGATTGCGATCGCCACGTAGCTGTTCGGATCCTCAGACTCTAATGAGGAGAGCTGAGAAGCCGACATCACCGGCCGTGGTGGGGGTGGCGCCGTAAGCAACGCCTTGCTGTCAGCGCCGCCATTCTGCACACGCGCGCGAATCTCCGCCAATGTCTCTTCCGCATCACCATCATCGCAGTGTCCACCACACTCATCGTTCTCCAGCGCTTCTTCGTGCGCCTGCACCGCGGCGAGCAGGATGAAGCCCGCAACAATGTCCGAGATCACGAGGTCCGGACTGCCATAAAAGAGCCGCGCGATCACGTTCGCGACGACCGACATTGAGTCGTGCTGCGTGCCGGCGCCGCCAAACAAGTTGCACGTGAAGCAGCGGATGCACGAGCAGCAGCGGTTGCAGCGGCGCTCCCAGCGCTGCTGGTGCGGCACGTACACGTCAGAGTTCGGGATTGTCCGGTCCATTTCTACTCACCACAAAGCCAACATAGCAAAGTGAGCGAATCATTAGACAATAGAGAAAGCAAGCGTGCACACACGTTTGTATGTATAACACACACAAATCAATGGCACATAGAAAGCAAGAAAAAAGAAAAATCAATGTACCGTCCAACAACGATTTGCGTTCAGAGTCAAGAGCGTTACCATAGGGATCCACAGCCTCGTCTAGCTCAAAAGGCGGCGCGCCGCCCAGGATGCAAAACCCCAGGGTAAACGTGAAGCTCACCTCCGCGACCATGCATCCCGCGATACCCTGCACACAAACACACATATGAATACACATGCATACATGCATATAGTTATTTATGGTGTTAATTATACACCCCATTCATGACGACTCAATTAGACGCAAGCACACGTACCAGCAAGTAGTTTGAGTCCGGGTAGCAGACGTTCGTGTGGTACCAGAAGACGAGCCCCATGACGCCGTACGCGAACATGAGGCACGACCAGACGATGTGAATCTGCAGCACGCGCGGCATGAGCATGCGGCGCTCCTGCTCGACGATCGTGCCTTTCGACGACACGCGCACGATCATGAGGTAGATGCACGCCATGAAGCCGTGGATCGGCACGGCGCCGACCAAAAACCAGAACGGCACGCCGCTCACGTTGAAGCTCATGGTTGAGCAGCGGCGCCAGAAGAGCAGGTAGCAGAGCGAGAGCAGCAGCAGCGGCAGCTGATACGCGATCAGTAGCAGCGCCGGGCAGTAGAGGTCGTCGCTGCCGATGCGCGACCGCCGTCCGAAGAGCACGAGCGCAGGCATTCTTCTGCTGTTGTGTTGACGTTTCTTGGCGTCGTCGTGGTCGTCCCGCCTGGAAGAAGCTGGTCACTGAGACTGAGGGGGCGCACGCACGCTCTCTCACACACACGGAGCTGTGTACGTGTATGCACGTGTATACAGAGGGACCCTGGCACACGTCGACAGAGACCGAGAGCTTCCTATCTGATGAGCGGTCTATTTGGTGGGTGCTCGCTCGCGTGCTCTCCTATCTCCAGTGTGTGAATAATGTGCTGGCTTGGTTTTTTCTCACAGCTGAAAACAGAAGGCCTTTGAGCAACATAAGCAAGCATGGCAACACAAGAATATTGGAGCAACGTAATGGGAGGTGGACCAAATTGCGTTGCGGTCCAGTTGCAGACGTGGTGCCGCTAAATTTAGAATCCGAGAATGAGGTGGTGCTGAGCGTATCTACTGGCTTTAGCGACAGTGTCGCTTTGAGAGGATCTGATAGTACCGAAAATGTTGCGTCAACACAAAAATGCCTCTTTATAGTGACATATGATTACTCCCGCCTCATTTTGCACACTCGTGGCGGATTGTACCAAGGCAGCAGCACAACCTACCTAATTGTGGCACATGTGCTAATGCCACAGAACAGCGACGAGGGTTGAACCTGATCCTGAGAAGATGCGCTCTTGCTAAAAGAACACTCACTACTCGCTCATGATTTTTTTAGCGTGCATTTCCATTTCCATACCGAGTATTGGATGCATCCCTTCTGGTGTCGGGCCCAGCAATATTCACGCAGAAGGTTTGTGAATGGGACACCAATCCTTGGCTCCATGGCTCGACTAAAAGATCCCTGTAACGCCAGTGCAAGCAAGTCGGTCACACGGCGTGTCTTTATGACTCCTGGCTCACCCAACACGTAATGATAACGAGAAGCAAGGCGGCGTCGTAGACACGCAATGTAAATCTTGACGCCTGGATATTCAGATCGGATCTTTCGCTGGTTTCAACGTATTGTTATTATACTCTCATGTTAAAAAATTGGTTGCTACATATAGTGTGTGTATGTGTGTGTGTGCGTTGATAGTGCTGTAACCCGATCTATCTATCCTCCTTGGCTCGAAGAATAAAAGAAAATTGGACGTGCTTATTCTTGGCGGTTGGTTGCCGCGTTGTCATGCGTAGCTGGCGATGTCCACGACCACGACTGTGATGTTGTCAAACGTCTTCTTCGCCAGTGCGAGCGCCACGAGCGCGTCCGCCGCCTTCTGCGGGTCGTCAAAGTTCGAGGCGATCTTGGCCGCCGCCTTGCTAGACACCACATCCCAGAGCCCGTCGGTCGCCATGATGAGGAACTGGTCATCCGCCGTGAGCTTGTGGGTCGTAATCTCCGGGTCGCATGTGATCCAGGGCTTGAGCGACAGGTCACCGATTGATCGCGACATCGCCAGCGCGCCGTTCACGCGCGGTACGTCGATGAGCTTGTTGATCGGCCACACGTGGTACAAAAAGTTGGGCGAGCCGGTCACGTGTGCACCCTTCGCTTCCAACCGCGCGCGCTCGTCCTTGCGGTTCGGCTTCTGGTCGCTTGACAGGTTCACGGTCTTGCCCTTGCGCGTGCTGATGATCGCGCGCGAGTCGCCAACATTGCCGACGTACACAATGCCGTCGCGGATGATCGCGATGAGGCACGTCGAGCCGTCCTCCATACCGAACGAGCGGAAGCTCCGTCCGGGGAGCTGCATCTGGAACGCCGCGGCGCGCTGCTCGAGGTCCGGCCGCGAGGCTCGTCGCGCGATCGTGCAGAACTCGGCGTCTACAGCGCGCACGGCGCTCATGATCGCTTCATCGACGTTCGCGTGTGTGTTGATCTCTTCCTCTATCTTCGGCACGAGGTTCTCGGCACAGTAGCGCGACGCGCGGTCGCCACCGTGGCCGTCAAACACGCCAAAGCAGCCGCCCATGGTGGACGAGTATCCGTTCAGCGTCAAGCGCTCAGGTCGGTTGCCGCCGATCACGTACGCATCCTATAAAAAGATAAAATGCATACACAACGTCAGTCAGTCAGTAATCATCATGTCAATTCAAATACACCACATCGCACACACGCAGACTCCCATATCCAGCTAGCAAATGTGTGTCTCAGCTTATTAGTATGTAACGCACGCACGCACCTCTTGACTGGCTTTGCCGCCGCGGTCCGTGGCGATGCCGACCGTGGCCTTCTGTTTCTTCTCAGCGGGGCGCAGCGTGTCGAACGAGTCGCCGCTGCCGACGTTCGCAGGCGGCGCCTTGCGCTTCATGCCGACTGCCGCCATGTGTGCTGTGATGTGCTGTGCTGCGGTGTCTGTTGTTGTGCGTTCTTGCGTGTGTCTTGTGAGGCGATTTGTTGTGTGAGAGCGAGCGCAAGTCGGCCAAAAAGCAAAAAAAGCTGGGGCCACTTGTTTGTTTTGGTTGCGTTGTGTTCACAAAGACGCCGCATTTTATTTACGAGACGGGCTGTGAGCGTTTGTGATGAGAAAAAAAGAAAGAGAGAACAGTGCAGAACATAAACAAGACGTGGTTGGGCTTTGTTGCACTTGCTGATCGAGATCGATCGAATTACTCAGGCTGCAGTCTTGATACTGAGTCTGATGAAGTGGATACAAAAATCCAGCCTCTTTCAAGACAATATGCAAGTACTGGGAAACGACTTGGCAATGTTGTAGCGATGTGTTGGTCTCTTTTTTAGTTTTTGTCAAAATTACTGGTGGCGGAGGTTGTGGGTGTCGGCCTATACTGAGAGCAAATGAAGCTGGACAGACTCGCACTGAACTCCTCGGGTCATCCCGTCCTGTCTGCTTCTGAGAAATGAGTCTTGACTCGAGTGGCTCTCTCGTTTTCATGGAGTTGTGTGGAGTTTGGCTGGTTCAGAGCAAGTTGTTAGTGCAAATGGATGGATCGCGCTGTGCTTCAAGCAAATGCTGATGACGGCGAAAAGTGTGTGAAAGGCGAAAATGATGGAAAATGCGCGCTGATTTGATGGCCAGCCACATGGCCATTAATTTTAATTACCAACACACGATCTTGTGGGTACACTTCGGAAAGTCGATAGAAAGAACGCACGAATGAGTGCCTATGAGAGTATTTTGCGCAGATGTTTTGTTTTCTTTCACATATGCCCGACGACACAAGTCGTGTTCAAGCACTAACCATGTGGTGAAGGAAGGCTACGACTTCATTCATGCACGCATCTGACTGTGGGCGGTTTGCTGTTGTGTGCACACCAATTTAATTTCTAAAATTTGTGTGAAAAATCTGAAAAATATTGCCACAAGAAGCGCAGTTGCTGATTCCCCGCTAGAATGATGGTGGCGATTCTGCGCGGCGCGCTGTTATTGGCTCATTGATAGCAAGATTGATTCAGGGGTAGGTGTTTACATGCTGCTCGTGAGTGATTGTGACTCATTGTAAGTCGCTTGACTCATCCACATGTTCATGAATGAGGAGACTTGAGCGAGAGGCGTGCGTTTGATCAATCACGAACCACGTCGAAAATTAACGAATCGTTTCACTCAGTTGATCCATTCTGTCCATCCATCAGCTCCACAGGAGGCGCGATTAGGAGATTGACCGCACAAATAGCCTGCGGGTTTATTCAGTTGATACCTGGTGTGCGGTCAGTTCAACTGACAAGCTGGTTGAGCTCCAAGGGATGATTTCTCCTAACACCAAGCGACTACATCTTGCAACAAGTGGTGGAACACCCATGTTGGGCAACAGCAGTGCAAGGGCATAGTGAAATATACATCTGCATTGGGTGTCACCCCAAACGGCAACCGATACAGACAGCTTAATTTCACTATGCCTTGCACCGACTCATCTTGTGAAAATGAGCCAGAATGAGGTGTGAAGTGTCATTAGATTGACACTTCCGGGGCAAAAATTCACGTGGTTCACATCAAGTAGGCAATCCCAGGATTTTTTCGGTTAATCCCATTGAATTCAATTGTGAGGTTATTTTCTGCTTCTTGGTGTAATAATCGTTTAATTTCTCAACAATCGACTGCAGAGAGCCCCATTACCGGAAAACCGCCAAAATACCATACCCTCTCATTTGTGATATACCTAAAATTCAATCATTTTTGTCCCGTTCAAAGGTGGCGCGCGTCATTACTCACTCTCCAAAAGAAAGCAAAAAAGCACGAAGAGTGAGGAGGTGGCGCAGCCACGCGCATCCAGCGCATGTCGACGACGAAGACCCACATTCACTTGACGCAGGCGCAGAAGCTGGACCATCGGTAATGTCGATGTCCTTGTTGCGATGCGATAGGCACAAGAGGCATGGACATCGGTAACTTGCACAACTATCTCCAACTGCTGGCGTCATACAGGAGTCTTGGATGAAGAGCTATGCGAGCTCATTGAAGGGATTGCTAAGCTTCGTGTTCCATCGTTATCTATGCAGCAATTGCTTGTCTAGTTTCGAATACTAACGCTCATACAAAATTAAAATCAATTTTGAAGACTATTGCCCCCTGGCATATTGTCGTAAAAAAGAAGAAGAGAACCGCAGTACCCTGCCTCTTCATCCCTATATTCACCTGGTCGTCATTGTTGGAACTCAGCCAACCATACCCAAGTGGCCACCTGTTGTTAGGCGGAGGTAACCTCAAGACTTGAAATTCCACTCGAGGACTCCTATAAATAGTTTCTGCTTGGTTGGCGCCTCCAAAACCAGAAACGCTAAGTTTTTGCTTGGTTAAAACTATAGAACTATCCTCCAATCGAGTGTAGTCGTAAACCTCTGCTTTGTTATACCTTTATCATTTTAGCTCCTCTAATATGTAATATCTGGGCTGAGGGAGTTTGTGCATTTTTTGCATTCCGATAATGGGGGGCTGTCTGTATAGGCACCATTCTCATTACTGAAAAGCAAAAATGAGGCCAAAGCATATTTTATTTCGCAGAGAATAAAAATGCGTAAGTATAGAAGTATGGAGCTAAACTACAAGCTGACGATGGAATGCGGCCCGAGGCGCAGCTTGTCCGTGTCGGCGACAAGCTTGAAGATTTCCTCGGCAAGGATACCCGTGTGGCGCCAGTAGTTTGCGACTGTGACTTCCGTCACCATGTCCCAAGTCTGCTAGGTCCATCGCATTGTCACCATAATACTCACGTTAAAGAGCTGCTTAGCGCTCAGCTCGACGTCCTCTTTTTCTATCTCATCTACTTGCTCCAGCAACTCGTCGAGCCTATCCACCATGTATGCGTTCCTGATCTTGCTCAGCTGGCTTTTGAATGGCTAGGTGATGCCTGCTTCTTGTGGCTGTAGATGAGCTACAGTGTTTGGAAGGAGGAAGTGCAGCGTGATGTTGGAGAAGCACTCGCTCACGCGATGCACCAACGCGTTGTCGAGCAGGAGGAGCGCATGGCGACCCTCCTCCTGCATTGTCTCATTGAACTGCACAAGCCAGCTCCGAAAAAGCTTCGTCGTCATCCATCCTTTGGCGGCGTTGGTGTAGTCGGTGCCTAGCTCGCTCGCTGATTGCGAGCAGGAACACCGAGGCTACCGCGCTGTTTCAACAAATAGAAGGGGCACCTTGAACGAGTCGTCCACATCCGTGATGATCGCCATTGCCAGCTTTTTTTTTACCTTCTTTTGTCCCTAGATGCTCGCATCGGCCACGGAAGATGCAAGCGCCATAGAGTAGAAATAGGCAGACTCATCCATGTTGAAGACGTCTTGCAAGCTGTATCTACTAGTAATTATCCGTAGCGCCGCTTGCCCTTCGTCGATATCAGCAGCACGTGCAGACACTGCCTCCCAATACATGCGCCGCGGCTTCAGTCCATGCCGCTTTTGCAGCTTCTGGATCCACTCATCCGAGAACATCATGCTCTCGAGCTTGGTGTTGGGGACGTAGGCAGCGCCGCGTGTGAGAGCGCTGCGGGCCTTCTCTGCCTTCGCGCGAATTGTCGCCCACGTCGCCACGGACGTCTGAAGCAGCTTGTAGCGTTTAATCCAACGCACGGCAGCTTGTTCGAGGGGTGGTGTAAGAATGCATGATTACAGGACCTCCACTCTTGGAGTGCGGGTCGTCATCGTTTAGACTCTCTCCCTTTGTACATACATTCTAGGATAGCAAAAGAAAACAAGTAGCGTAAACAACACGCACGCAAGGCACGTGCGACATGTTGAAGATTCATATTAGATAGAAAAGAAATCAGAAAGAATCCAGTGGGGTAAAGGCGCGACAGGATCTGTGTCTTGCGGCACAGATACGCGTGTCTGTGTCCTACGCCCATGTTCTACCCACAGGGCGCCCCCTTGGACAAGAAACAACGAATAGGAAAGCAGACAGAAACAGACAGACTCACAGACTCACTTCTCATTTTACCTCAATACCAACAACCGTCTTCCACTCAAGCTCCTCCTCTCGCCTCTTGGCCTCTCTCCGCACACGATCGTAGTCCTCGCCACCCAACGTTACCTCGCTCTACGCCAGGCCAGCGCCCATCTCGCTCGGTTCTTCGGCCGCGCTGTGCCAGGTCGTTACAGGTGGACAGCTCACATGCTGACCTGTTTTGCGGGATGGATTGTCGCGCACAGCGTCCTTGGTGAGTGGCTGTTTGAACAGCACCAGCAGAGTTGCGGGCGATGGGTTCCGCGGGAGCTTGAAAGTCGCACCAGCCCATCCGCATAGAGCGCGCTGCGCGAGTTGGCATTCGTACTGCTTTCAGTTGGTCGTTTGTGGCGAGCGGCGTGCGCCATAGCACTTCAAAAAGCGCACCAATTTTGAAAATGCTAAGTAATGGTCATCTGTGAGCAATCGTTTTTAGAAGGATATATTTTTAGGTAGATGTTTAGTAATGAGAACGGTGCCTGTATTCTTTTCACAAATTTCACAACCGGCATACGAAACACACTACAGTCTATCCTCCCCTATTGAAACATCAAAATCTCAAGCCATAATATCTATTT
>JALBZZ010000429.1:0-26052 GCA_038051095.1 Globisporangium irregulare
TTTTGACGGGGTATAAAATAGAAGTGATGTGTCAATTTGGGAGGATTGCCTGTATTTGCTCCGATTTAAGTGTAATTTTTAGAAAATGGCGGGCAATTTTCGTTTTTTCTTATTTTTTGTCGGGCACTTTATCAAGTCTTTGAGCTGAGCTTTGTTTTCATAAAATTATTTTTTGGCTGCATGTTTGCAAAAGTATGGGTGCGCCTATAGTTTTTAGCAACACTGTATGTGAACGACCTTTGCCCATTTGCTCGCCCAACGAGTGTTGTGATCATCTCTCTCTCTTGACAAGCCTCAAGCTCAACATCTGTGGCTCACTCCAAATAGCCGACTTCCGCATTTACGGTACAATTTTTCACCCCCTCTTTCACCTGTCCTTCCGTTCGTTCTGTCCAGCTGATCACAAGCCTCCAGTCAGCTGAGACGGAATCTGGGAGCATGAAACGACACGCTGGCACGTACACTAATGTCACAATAATAGCGGCATCAAATGCACAAGCGGCTCTGAAAAGCGGCATTGGCACATTCCGTCACACGCCGACACCACGAGGCGCTCTGCGTAGCGAGCTATGAACCACGGCAGCGACTCTGCCGCGCACCAGGAGCGCACATCGACAGCGCTCCTCGGTCGTCTCGTCACGACCCCCGTCCCGGAGCGTATGGCTTCGACCGCAGTAGGATCCCCAGGAATGACAGCAGCAGCAGGGAAGAGTGTTGGCCCCGCCACCACTGATGTGGCGACTGACATAGACTACAGCCGCACCAACAGCACTACGCAGTCGGCGTTCATGGCGCGGCAGGCGGAGCGCGCGCACCTGACAGGGCTGTCGCCGATTGAGGAGATGCGCATCGCGCAGAACGAGCTGCGCGCCAAGGCCGCCAAGCAGATCGTACGCTTTGGGATGTTTGCTCTAATGGCAATGCTGGCATGTAGTATATGGCTAATTGCGTATTGTCTCTACTGCACGCAATGACACGAGTAGCTTTCCGAAAAGACGCACTTCCAAACGAGCTTCCAGCGGCTCATTACGACGAAAGAAGTGGTGCGCAAGCTCAAGAACAAGGCCAAAGTGGCCGTCGCGCCGTCCAAAGTCGACGTACACAATAACCAGCTGGACAAGGACATGGACGAACTCACGCCCGGTGGGTATTTGTCTATCCAAGCCGCTATCGCTAGCATTCGTCCCACTGACCAAAGTGGCTGCTAACCACAATGCTGCTATCATATACAGCGGAGGCGCTGAGCTTCGTCGAGGCCGTGTCACAGGACGAGACGCGCATGTTCCAGAAGGAGCAGGAGCGCGAAGAGTCCACGCTGCCGCTCTACATCATCTCGCCCCACGGCAAGTTCAGGTTACGCTGGGACATCCTCTCGGTCGCGCTCATTTCATGTGAGTTTGATTCCCGTTGAGAGGGGTGGCTTGGGTCCTTGCTGTGGCGATAGATGAGCTTACGTGGATGTGTGTGATTGTAGACAACGCTGTCATTATTCCGGTTCGAAGTCACCGCCTCTGCGTTGCCCAATCGCGGTATGTTGCTAACCGTGCGTGAAGCTAACGCCCTCTGTTTGTATCGATTTCTGTTAGTTCCAGATCGCGTTCGGCAACTCCATACCTGAGTCCATCACGTGGATCGAGGACTTCCAGCGCTTCGTCGACGCGTTCTTCATCGCCGACATTGTACAGCACTTGCTCGTTGAGTCATCTGATCTGAGTTCCTTTATGGTACTAAACAAAAGTTGTTTGCTCTCTCTTTCAGTGCGTGACATTCCTCTCGGCGTTTGAGACCAATGGGCGGATAGAGTACCGTCTGCACAAGATCGGCTCCAAATACCTCCGGTCGTGGTTCCTCGTCGACCTCATCTCCGCGTTCCCCATCTACCTCATCCAGGGCACGTACTCGCGCGTGCCGCAGCTCGCGAGACTCTTTCGCCTCTTTCGACTGCTGCGGCTCTTCCGGATGCTCACGATCCTGCGCATTCTCAATAGGTGGAGGATTTGTCATTTATTTGTGTGAGAACCAGGTTCGAAAATAGTCAAAATTGTGGACTAACGCTATGTTCAATCAACGTCCAGGTTAGAGTACGCGCTGCTGCTGCGATCGACTGTGAGCAGTATCGTCAAGTTTTGCTTCATGGTCTGCTTCACCTCGCACTGGCTCAGGTGATTGTCTATCTATCTATCTCCTATGGCTCAGTGTCGACCATTTTCCATCACACAGTAACATTGTTTTACCCATGTTCTTGTGTGCGAGGGTAGCTGCTTTTTCTATTTGATCGGTGATGCCAGCACTAGCGGCTGGGTCGCTGCGAGCGGCATTGAGACCGCGGGGCTGTACGAGAAGTACGTCACGGCGTTCTACTGGGCGATCATGACCATGTGAGTTCTGTGTTATATAGGTTACTGCGTGTAAAGCCATGAAGAAACCACTCAATGAGGCTCTTGACCGTCATGCTTCGGGCCTTCATTAGGACCACAGTGGGCTACGGGGACATCCACCCGTACACAACCAGCGAGCGCATCTTCGCGATCATCGCCATGGTCGTCGGCGCGTGGATCTTTGCATACGGCATCACGAACGTCGTGGCGATGGTGGCCAATCTGAACGCGGCCGACGGGGTCTTCCACCTCAAGATGGACGAGCTCAACGACTATATGGAGGCGCGCCAGCTACCCGTGCAGCTGCGCTTTGAGATCCGCGAGTTCTTCTTCAACGCACGCATGTCGACCGAGTCGAAGCTCTCGAACGAGGCCAAGATCCTCGCGGAGCTCTCGGCGCTGCTGCGTTCCAAGATCGCGTTCGCGATCAACGACAGCGTGCTGAGCAAGATGCCGTTCTTCATGGGCGCGGACCACAACTTCCTCATGGAGCTTGCGCTCAGCATGCGCATGGTGTGCTTCCCACCCATGGAGGAGGTGATCCTGGAGGGCGAGATCGGCGAGGAGATGTTTTTCATCTTCCGCGGCGTCGTGGAGATCGTGAAAGAGGGCGTGCAACTGGGACTGCTCGGCCAGAAGCAGTACTTTGGGGAAATGGCGATCCTCAACCAAAGCTGTTTGCGCACAGCGAGCGTGCGCACGCTCTGCTTCTGCGAGCTGCGCATGCTCACGCGCGAGAAGTTCCTCATCGCGCTCGCGCATTTTCCGGCCATGAAGCAGCGGATCGCGAAGATCGTCGAGCGGCGCTCGCGGCGCAAGCCCACAGAGACGGAGCGGCCGTCTGTGCGGCGAACCAGCTCGTCATCGCCGCTAGACAAGATAGTCGCCACGATCCCAGCCGACATGGACGAGAAGACGGCGCGCGAGATCACGATGCCCACCCCTGAGACGACGCTGAACCGCATCAGCCAGCTTAACACGGGCTCGTACCGCAACCTGGCGGCCGAGGGCGACCTAGAGAGCATCCAGACGAAAATTGACGCTTTGATCCAGCGGCAGGAGACGCTCTCAGTGCTGCTGGAGGACATGGAGGGCCGGGTGACCCAGGTGAATCGGCGCAAATCGTCTCAGTCCATCTTGAGCGCGCTGTAAAGGTATAAGGGTTAGCATACAATAGGAACATGTACAATAGAAAATCCCAAAGGCTTGAAACACAAAGTAGGTTGGTGGTTAGTATGATTTTGCCAGTCATTCACTGGTCGTGATTCTAGGTCTTGTGATTGTTTTTCTGGGCTTTGAGATGGGGAGAGAAAATAGTAGCAACACCGTTGCTGTTGAGCGCGCAAAAAGAGAGAGCCTTGGAGCCTGGAAGGTGTCTACATCAGGTTGTTGGCCTCGTCTGGCACGCGTACAGTGGCGCCCTCGAGGTCCTTTGTCACCTTGATCTGGCAGCCCAGGCGAGACCTGTTGATGCATGAGATGTTAGACATGCGCGTTAATACAGCATTCGCCTTTCAACTACAGGTGTCCCAATGGGTGGGGATGAATATGGCACGTACGTGTCGGTGAGTCCCCACGCCAAGTCGAGCATATCTTCCTCTTCTTCGCTGATCTCCGGTAGCTTGTCAAAAAGTTCTTTCTCAAACACCAGGTGGCACGTCGAGCACGCAAGCTCACCTCCGCAGGCGCCTGATAACAACCAAATCGCCCACAGTCAGCACACACGCATATACGCACACACACACCACACAGACAAAGAGGTGCTGGCGCTGCGCTGCATCGCTATACACACCTTCCAACTCAATGTCGTTCTCGTGCGCGACGTCCAGCAGCGACTGCCCTGGCGTCGCCGACACGGTCGCAGACTCGCCCTCTGCGTCGATGAACGTGAACGTCACTTTCTCCGTCGAGAACGACGCGCGCTGACTCCATGCGCTGGAGGCGCTGCTGGCACGCGGTTGTGCGAGTGCGCGGCCAATTGATCGCGACGACGCAGCGCGCTTGGCGCCGACAGCAAGAGCTCTGCGCATCGCGGACGCCATCGCCATTTTCTTGATTGATTGATGGATGGATGAGTGAGTGAATGAGCGAGTGAGTGTAGCTCTATGCTTTGGTAGCGTCAGCCATTCCGACAGTAAGCCCTGGCTAAACAGATACACACACATCTATAAGAGCAATCGATTTCGAAAGGGGTGTATTTTGCATCTCGATGAAAACCTCCAAGGTATTATTTTTCTTAAAGCAATATTCTGTTTACTTGTATAAAGATTTGATCTGTCTTTAGCCTCACGCAGCCTTTGAATTTGCGCTTTTATTTGATAATTTGTGTTATCTATTCTTTATACCATACAGATTGGTTGATTGAATTGAAAAGGCTAAGCCGAAACAGCAGAAAAAGATTGCCTGCCAGGGGGGATTTAGGATCTGAAGGCAAAAAGCTGCACGCAGAGACTCTCAATCTCAAGAGAGAAAGCAGGAGAAGCAGCTCCACAAGAAGACAAGCAGAAGCAGAACCAGGATGACGACACAGGACGTGGAGATGACGGAGCCGGAGGTGGTGCACCCACTGCAGATCAAGTTCGAGGACGCGGGGGAGCTGACCAAGTCGGATGAGGCGATCCAGCTCTACCAGGAGATCCTCTCGTACAACGGTAACCAAAGATTTTCTTCATCTTGCTTGCTGCTCTCGCTCCTGTGTGAATGAATGCAGGGTGTATGTGCGTGTGGATCACATATTAATAATGAACTGGATGACTTGGCTGACTGCGTGCAGATACGAAGGATGCGTCAAGCGATGAAGTGCAGCGCGTGAAGGAGCACTCGATCTACAAGCTCGGCCAGTTGTACATCCAATACGGGTACGAACACGAATGACAAGACGCTGCGTGTGATTCGTCTGTGACGCTCAATGTTGCTAGTATATTGATGAACGACCTCTTGTGTTGCTGCTATGTGTTATGTGCAGCCGCGAAAAGGAGCTGGCGACGCTGTTGCAGTCGCTGCGACCATACTTTGCGACTGTCCCGAAGGCGAAGACTGGAAAGATCGGTGCGTGAACAGGAATGGAGCTTTATAGCTATTGGCCATGAGTATTGTCTAACGTCAATGTGTGCATTTCAATATGGATGCTCTGTAGTGCGAACGATTATCGACATGGTCGCCAAGGTGAAGGTGCTGGACACGGACATGGCACTGCAGCTTCAGGCGGATCTGTGCCTCGACTCGATCGAGTGGTGCAACCGCGAGAAGCACACGTTTTTGCGTCAGCGCGTTGAAGCGCGATTGGCATCAATGTGAGTGCGCTTTGGTATTACATGCTAAACGCCTTGTTGTGTTGGATTGGTTAGCTGACATCAACTATTGTGCTCATTTCTCAGCTACTTTCAGCAGCAGAAGTTCCAGATTGCGCTGGATCTGATCAACAAGCTGCTGCGCGAGATCAAAAAGCTCGACGACAAGCAGCTGCTCGTAGAGATTCACTTGGTCGAGAGCAAGCTGCACCACGCGCTGCGCAACGTGCCCAAGGCGAAGGCGGCGCTGACGGCGGCGCGAAGTATCTCGAACGCGATCTACGTCGTGCCGAAGACGCAGGCGCAGATCGATAACATGTCAGGTATCCTGCACGCCGAGGAGCACGACTACAAGACCGCGTACTCGTACTTTTTTGAGGCGTTTGAAGCGCTCGCGACGATCGACGAAGTGGAGGCGCTCAGCTGCTTGAAGTACATGCTACTCTCGAAGATCGCGAGCGGCGGCGCTAGCGACGTGAACAACATTGTGAACAGCAAGCAGGCGATCAAGTTCATCGGCATCGACGTCGAGGCACTGCAGGCGGTGGCGAAGGCCCACGAGCAGCGCTCGCTGCAGATGTTCGAGGAAGCGACCAAGAAATACGCCGCGCGTACGTTGAATGATGCTGTTGTGGTTTGTTCATGCAAAAATGCTAGATTTGCTTAGATAAGGTTGCTGATTTTTTGCTGGAATGTGGTTTTTGTCTTACCTGTTGTCTAATGTTACAGAGTTGGTGGAAGACCCATTGATCAAGACGCACCTGGGCAAGCTGTACGAGCAGCTCTTGGAGAGCAACCTCATCAAGATCATCCTGCCGTTCTCGTGCGTCGAGATTGAGCACGTTGCCAAGCTGATCAAGCTCCCGCTGCCGCAGATCGAGCTCAAGTATGTACTGACGATAATTTGAGGGATTTTGTGGCTCGTAGCTCTTCGATGCTGACCATAATTGTGCGCATTCTTCGCTTGTTCCCCTCTTCAGGCTCTCTCAGATGATCTTGGACCACAAGTTCCACGGTATCTTAGACCAGGGCAAGGGCCAGCTCATCGTCTACGAGAGCCCGATGGAAGACGTACGTAATCGTCTAGTTCTTGTCCGCATAATGTATGCATCAAATGCATTGACTAACACTGTTGTTGTGCGTGTGTGATGACAATATTCTCACAGAAAACGTACACTTCGGGTCTGGGCGTGATCGAAAACGTCGGCAACATTGTCGACAGCCTCTTCCGACGCGCAGACAAGCTCCACGCGTAAGACCCTCCGTCGTTTGCATCAGATTTACTGGATTGCATTTGCCTGAGAGAAAGGCTGACTGACAACGATGGGCGACGACCTTCAGAAAAGATAAAGAAGTGATGAATGGAAAGTGATGGCATTTGATACGACAAGCTTTCCATTTTTCTGTGCTGTAGTATGCCTTAGCGTGTTGTGAACGGACAGAAAGGAGTCTGATTTCGCTGACCGAGGTGAAAATGTGTTGGTAGCGCAGTATAGCGGGTATCGCCAAAAGGTAAAATTGTATACAGGGTCTTTATTCTTTTCATCATCACCATCATCATCTTATCAGGGTGCGAGCCAAAAAGCAAAAATCTACACCAGCCAGCCAGTCGCTGACCTAGCTTCCTGTTTGACGTTATTAGTACTGGTTTAGGTTGTAGCCGGCGTTCTTGGTCGTCTCAGCTTCCTCGTAGTCGAGCGACATGAGGTGCGCCTTGGTGCTCGAGACCTCGTCCGCCGGGTCCAGTCGTGCGCGGGACTTCTCTTCCTTCACGAGTTGCGCGGTCAGCTTCGCGCGGCGCTTGCGCGCAAAGATGATCATGACGATCAGCGTCACGACCAGCGCGACGGACGCAAAGATGACTGCAGCCGAGAGCGGCGGGCCGTAAGTTGACAGAGCGCTGCCGCCGTTTGAGGACGTCTCCTGAAGCTGGTGCGTGCAACGCGGACCGCCCCAGTATTGGTTCGAGCACTCACAGACCGAGCGCGAGTTGCAGAAGCCCGTCTGGAACTGCAGCGTGGGCGACCACGGGATCGTGCAGTCCCGGCTCGAGCGGCAGCGCGCGCCGCCGTTCACATCAATGTGCACGTTCACGTCGTCCGTGTAGTCCTTGATGTGGTCGAGGATCCACTGGCGAGTCGGGTGGGTCTGCGGATCGCATCCGAGCGCCATGTTGGACGATGCCGAGAGGTCCTGGTACAGTCGTACGTAGTCGATCTTCATGTACATGGGGAAGCTGTCGCAGATGCGGTTCGTCTTGGCGTTCTTGCCGTCACCGCGGCAGGGCTTGCCGATGTTGGGCGGGTTCGCCGACCACGACTGCGAGAGCGCGACGTTGAGGATGATGTACATGGGCTCTTCTAGGAACGTACGCACTGGGTTCGACTTTGTCGAGTCCTGGCCCACGTTGGTCACGGACTCAGCCGGGATTTCGAAGATCGGCGTGCCGTGTAGCATCCAGCGGATATAGCCCTCGTCGCCCGTGACCCACTCCAGCTGGTAGGTCACGAAGCTTGTGTATGCACCGACATGGATGGGCCAGTTGGCCGAGAGCGCGTCCATCTGGTAGTCGAACGCCGCCATCGTGTTTGTCGGCGGCGTCGTACTGTTACGCGGCGAGCTGCACACGAGGCTCTGGTTGTCCGGGTCGCACAGGAACGCGCCTTGGTACGCGTTCAACGCCGTGAAGCACGTGCCTTTCTCGTTGATGCTCCAGCGACCGAGTGACGCGTTGCCGTCAATGTACCCGGTGTCGGCGAGCACGTCAAAAGGCGCTGGGCACGTCTCCAGAGTGCACGCGTTCTCCGTGATGCCGGCTTTCAGCGACGCCGCGACTTTCGCGTACGACTGCGTGAAGTTCTTGTTCGGCTCGCAAAAGTCGTTGGCGCCGTAGCGCAAGCCCGCGTACCAGGACTGGTATTTGCGGTCCGCGTAAACCTTCGTGGGGACGTTCGGGAGGTTGGCGCCGGGTGTCTTGCACGTGCCCGAGTAGAAGCAGCCAAAGTACTCGTCCGTGGTCAGGTTGACGTCCACGCGACGGAACTTTGGCGCGAGCCCCGGACCGATCTGGATCGACGACGAGATGCCAAGACCGCCGCCCTCTAGGAGATCGATCTCGGGCGCGCCGCGACCTTGGTATGGGTTCAGTCCGTGGCCCGGCGTCGCGTTGCACGCGCTGATGCGCTGGTTGTACGACGGGAACACACGCTCGTCGCACTGGTTGTACGAGAACGGCCACATGCGCTGCGTGGACGCGCTGAAGATGGCGCGACCGAGGTTGCCCATGATCCAGACGCCGGGCCACGTCGGGTAATACTCGTTCGCGGTTGTGCGCGCGTTCGGTCCCTTAGCGATGTCCGGGTTCTGCGACGCCTTGGACACGGCACCGGGCAGCTGTGTGCGTACTTCGAGCATTCCGCCCTGGAAGCAGAACTTGTTCCACGTCTGCAGCATCGCCGCGCGGTAGAACTGTAGCAGTAACAGCAAACACGGTCAGTACACGACACAGTACCAAGCAATAGCGACAGTAATAGAAGTACATACGAAAGTGGAGTTCTGGAACGCCGGCGGCCGCGTGTACTGGTTGTAGATCGAGATGGTGTTCACTTCGTCGATGACCTTCATCGACAGATAGCAGACGTTCTTGTCCGCGTCGCTCTGGTCGCACACGACGGACGCCATGTCGTGCGAGTAGAGCTCGAGGGCGCCGTTCACGCCGTCAGGCTTCTCGAGTGTCGTCCAGAGGTGGTCGTCGCCGGGCTTGAACGACCGGTTCGTGAGCCCAAACTCATCACTCATCACCAGGTCCCACTTGTCCCCGCGTGACGAGACGTAAACCTGCTTGTCCATGGGCGTGGACGGGTCCACCCACGTGCGGAGGCCCGAGCGCGCCTCGAGGTTCAGGAGGTCTCGGCGCGTGGCCGTGGAGCTCCCACTGCCACTGCTGGTGCTGTCGTCGCTGGTCGGGCTGCTACCACCGATGGTCATGGACGTGCCGTTGCCCGTGCTCGCGAGTACCTGGGGAGACGCGAGCTGCAGCGCCGCGATGAGTGCCGCGAGCGCCTGCCACCTGCACATACGCGCCATATTGCTAGCAGTCGCTCTGATGGTCTATCGACTCGACTGGAGCCGCGTTGCGTTCTCTAATGGAAGGAAGGAAGGAAGAAGACTTGTTTACACTGGCGCAGGCCATCATCTCGCACTCCACACGCACACACAAGCAGCGCGAGTCGGATGGGAACGCCAGGCGAGGCCTTCAGTCACAGAGAGGACAATCGCGTTTTCTCGCACGGCCACCTGTTTTGTATGGAAAGGCAGAATGGAAGCCCGGCTACCTCTATGAACGCATGTACGTGGGCCGCATGGTCAGTTAAAATTGATTTTAGTATTTGTGATTTACTGTGTGAATGAATACCCTTTCTATATGCATGGAAACATAGAAGGTCGATCAAAACGCCAGTTGCTGGAAGTGACGGACGAAATCAAATATGGCCCGGTTATGCTGCAGAGTGAGTGTACTGACATGTGTCGATCAAGTTCAGGTTCAACCGGAAGAGCTTTTGAGAACCATCCATCTCAGTTCAGCTCATTTCATTTCATGCATGTCATGGGGAGGCTTTTGGCGATCACATAGTTGCGTTGAGATAGAAATTTCAGTCTGGGAGAGGTATTCAAGAGCCATCTCGCCATTCGTGTCTGCACTTCGGAGGTGATCTGCAGTCCTCAATTTTGCATACTGTAGTTCGACAGCTGAACTTTAGAGAGAGATGTCCTGTTTTTGTTCAGATGCTCCCGTATCATCTCGAATAGAAACAACCAAGCGACACAAACCAAATCAAAGCAGTATTTTCAGTTTGCAAAGGTGGAGGTCGCCCGACTGGCTTGATGCTCTCTCCTCACGCTGCCAAATACGCACTCAAACCAAAAACCATGGGATCGTTTGCTCCCTATCTTTTGCTGCAGCATTTCGCCACTTCCATCCCAAAATGGCAGCACTTGACACTTGAGCCGGTCGCTTTGCAGATGACTTGAAGAAGCCCCGGATGAACAGTAGCTGTTCGCGCACCAGCAGCTGGGGATTACTGCGACAAGCACATGGTCTCTCTGCTTGACCTGACGCCGTTGGTAATGGATTCGTGTGGCAATGGGGAATCCCATGGAAAGCAAATCACATGGAGTTGCATGCTACCAATATGCTCTCAGCCACGTACCAAATGGACTCTGTGCAAATACACGCACGCCCGGCTTAGCCAACCCGCTTTGGAGAACTGTCCGAATAATCTCTGGAGCTGGTTTACCAAAGTGCACAATGGTGTCACTATTTTAAAGCAGCGACACTCCTCCCTTTTGATGTCTGCCACTCTTGTGAGAAAAGGTGGAAGTTGCAACGAAGTGGTGCAGATGTGGACACAACAAACAAACAATAGGCAGTTTGGGATCACAAACAGGCAGCGTCAGGACGTGCACGAAGCGGACACCCACGCATATGCAGGCATTTACTCCTCCGCCATGGGTACATGTATGAGTATCTGTGTGTGCATGAGAACGAGTGCGTTCATTATACTTCCACGCATATTTATAGCTCCCCTCAATTCCACCTGTAACCACGTTTCTCTATTTACACACCCATGTATCCGCTTTACGCTGCGCTACTACAACTACTTTGTTTTGCTCAGGCGGCGCCACCCGACAAATAGGAAGCGCTCGCGCATTGACGACAAGAACGGCGCTCGTTATGCGCTGCTACTGATCCCACTACTAGTCTCAGAGATCGCAAGCGTGAGGGTCGTGAGAGCATGAAGATGGAGTTCGGGATCGAGAACTCGACGCGTCTGACATGGCGTAACTCACCCGACCTGCTGCTCAACGAGGAATCGCTCGTCGACGTCATCGGGAAGCTGCGCGCGCAGGTGCAGGCGATCGAGAAGAACGAGCTTTTGAGCGGTACCGCGTTGCCCCCGTGGCTGCTCAAGGCGCTCACCGAGGTGGCGGGCAGTGTCGACTCGGTCGTCGAGTGCCAGGCGCTCCAGGACCAAGTCAACTATCTACAGAAAGAAGTGCTTGATCTGCGGCACGAGATCCTACTACAGCAAAGCACCAACAGCAGTAATGCGAGCAGTGGCGGTGGCGGCGGGTACAATCCGACGCCGCATCACCGCTTATCTACCAGTGGTTTGCGCAGTGCGGGCTCACATCGCAACTCCGTCGCAGCCCGTTCAAAGCTGGGCCTAGCAGTGGTGATGGGAGACTCGTCGCAAGAGCTTAACGCCAACCTCAACGCAGCTACAGTGACTGCTGCGCTCTTTGGCGGGGACGAGACACAACACCATTCCTCTATCCACTTTGAAACTATGTTGAAGCCGTTATGGGATTCGATTCATAAGCAGACCAACGACTTTTCAACACTCCGTGATGCGTTCCGAGACGCAAAAGACACGGTCGCGAGGCTCCAGTCTGAGATCAAGCGACGAGACGCGGTCGTGCAAGCGCGCAACAACAAGCATGAAGGAGTCGTGCAGAGCCAAGTGGACAAGCTGAACGAAGCGTTGCGCGCCTGTATCACAAGGAACGATCTGATCGGCGCGGAGCAGCGCATCGCGCAGCAGATGAAAACGGATCGGCAGCGGACGCTTGACGAAGTTGAGACGCGGTCAAATCAGCTCCTCGATGATCTACTGTCGTCGCGGACAGAACAGGAGGACATCAACAGCATGAACGGAGAAACGATCCAGCTGCTGACGCGGAAGCAAGGGAGGCTCGAAGAGCTGGTAGTTGACTTGACCAAGAGACAGCAGGACGCACAGAAGAGATCGAGCGAGATGCAGAAAGAGCTGGAGGAGACGATCAAGGAAATGATTGCGAATACAAACGCCCTCGGCGTTGTCGAAGAGAAAATGAAAGGCTTCAAGGACACACAAAAGTTCATTGACCAGCTCTCGGTGGAGGTGAAGGCGTCTTTTGCGACCCAGGACCAACTTCGCAGCGAGCTCGAGACAAAAACGGTCTCCCGAATCGCAGAAAGCGTCGCGATTGTGCGCAGCGAGGTCGAAGCCGTGAACAACACGCTGGTGGGGGTCGTGAACCAAAACCTGGACAGCGAAATCAAGGCTGTGGCAGGGAAGTTGGACATTGTATCCCTCACCGTCGTTGACTCGGCGAAAAAGATTACGATGATCCAAAAGCAGAACGCCACGACGGAGGACCAGAATCGCGCGCAGTTTACCCAAGTGTTCGACTCGGTCGATCGTATCCTGAGCAACATGAGCAATCTTTCAGAAGAAAGCATGCGGCTGTCCTACAATCTGCAGCACGTCATGCAGAGCGGAGATGCCCTCACAAAGGAGTTCCATGACTACAGCGAGAGCGCTGACCACCGAATCGCAGCGTTACAGAAACACACCCACACATTGCAAATAGACTTGGATAAAACCAACCGGAATGTGGAAAACGAGCTCGCCGTCGTGAAGAACCAGCTATTCCACACAGAGGACACGATCTCGTCATTGAAGAGGGATCTGGAGGAAACCCAAGGGGAAGTGGAGCGGAATTTCCGCACGCAGTACCAGGAAAACAAAGAGATGAACAGCTCGCTGGACAGTCTCCACACCGCGAAAGAAGAGATGATGACACGACAAAACAGCGTCGAGTCTCAAATGATGGCGCTCCAGGCAGAGAATCACGCCGAGATTCAAGCTGCGACGATGAAACTGGTTAGCATTGTGGACAAGGAATCGGACCGAATTGAAGCTCTCTATACGTCGTTCCAGTCCAAGCAGGAGCACTTCACCGAGGTGATTGCGAAATCGTCGATCCGGAACATGGATTTGGCCGACATGAACCGTGAGATCGACAAAATCTGCGAGAGTATGGTGCAGGAGTGCTGGAAGTTTGAAATCTCAGCTCGCTCGAGCAACAAGATGAGTGCGCGCGCTCCAGACAACAACGGGGGTGGACGGAAGCTGTTCAACGAGCGCCAGCAGCAGCTGTTGATCCACAATTGCCAGTTTGTCGCGGATCTGATTGTTGCGAGAGCAGAGTTCGAGGCGTTGCAGGCGGGGTGCAACAAAGAGCTGAAGAACCAGAACGATATGGAAGATCTGATGCTGAACGCGCAAGAGTCCATTGTGGATAAGGTGAAGGTGAAGATTCACACGAAGATCATGAACAACAAGAATATCGGCGAGCAGTTCGACAAGAGCACACTTGACCGACGGGAGCTCTACATTGACACGATCTCGAACATGCTCAACGCGAGCATGAAGCGGCGGACGATGGGTAGCTTTGGGCACGAGCAAAGAGGGAATCGGGATGAATCAGGCGGAGTAGACTCGTACTTTGAATCGCAGCGGCTAATCGGCTTGGGTACGGTTGGGAATGGCACATCACGGCGGAAAACTACTGCGCGAGACAGCAACAGCCGGCAGTCGATTGCGCTGGTGGCTTCGGGATTCTCCGCGGATGTTGAGTCGACTCGAGCAGCGTTCTCACCTGGTTCGTCCTACGTCTTTCGCGCGGGCTTCCGATTACCAAAGGCGACACCTCCAAACTCCCCTTTGTCTGCGCTTCGGGGTGGGGCTGCGAGCGCTCTGCTGGGTATGACCGAGATCCCAATCGGCGAAGATGGAGAGGGTGTGTTTCTGACTTCGCCACCCGAGATGGAGGACAGTAGGGAAGCAGGAGCGGGTCTGAATGAAAAACTTCTCGGGTGGTCGCCTGAAGACACCAAAGACCAAGACGGAGGTATGTCCAAGTCGTACTCGCTGCCTGCACTTAAGCAGTAAGCAACTAGCAGTTAATTAAAAGTCGTTCTCTGCGCTTGGTGGTGGCTTTGAGGTTGCATCGACCATGACTTCGTCGGCATGTCGAACTCGTTGGGAGACGAGCTGCTTGAGTTGTTGACTCTTCTCCACTTTTGTCACAACAGCTTTCACTCTTGTAAAAAATAGTGCTCGGTCTTCTATTTTCTGTTTAATAACCTCATAAATGTCACTAGCGATTGCGAATGGTAGGGTCGTTCCTCAAGTTGCAAAATCTCCATCACCATGTTCGCGCAGGTGTACCAGTCGGGGCTCATCTCGCTGCTCTACAGCGTCGGGTGCGTGTATTATGGTATATGTCTACCTATCTCTTGTCTGCGCATGTGCGAGCTGAGTTGAGCTGCTTGACTGCGCCACACGCAGGAACAAGCCGCTGCAGCTCTGGGAGAAGCAGGAGGAGACACCCGCGCGCAGCATCTCGCGCGTGCTGGACGACGACATCCAGTCATCCGTGATCGAGCTCTCGGCCCAGGAGAGCAGCATCGCCAAGACATGGATCCGTTGTCCCATGGCGGCTACTGACTCGCTCGGCGATAGCAGCAGCGACGCAAACGACGCGGACGAGCGCCAGCGATCGCTGCACATCCGGCTGCCGCACCTCGTGCTGCTCGTCAAGCCGCTTGGTGGCGACGGTGACAAGGAGCTCTCGATCGAGGTGCACGTGCACGACTCACACAAGCAGACGCGCCGCTTCCGCGCGTCGAGTTTCCAGAAAGCCACGGTCGTGCACCCGCTGATCACGCTGCTACCGCTGCGTCTGGACGCGCGCTGCTGGAACCAACTCCAGTTCGACCTCGCGCAGCTCACGCGCGACGCGTACGGCACGACGCTCGAGCACACGATCAGTGTGCAGCTGCACGCGAACTGTCGCGTGCGCCGTGTGTACTTTGCCGAGACGATGGTGGCAGAAGAGCAGCTACCGGTCGAGTTCCGACTCTACAAGCGACTGAGCAAAGCTCAAGTCGCAGCCTACAAAGAGCTCGACAAGAGCCAAAATGCTGCAAGCTGATTCAATTGTATTCGTTGACGAACGTCTGTAGCTGTATTTATCGAATGGGGCGTGATAGAGAACGCATGCCATCCACTGTCCTTAATCCGCAGAATAGATTGTAGCTGACCATGGATACTGTCTAACGGCTCTCAATTCCTTCACGTTGGTAACACTGTTGTCGTATTCGCTCATCAGCATCATCTCAGTCGCTTGAGCCGTGTGGGTCGAGCTTTCGTCGCGCTGTTTGGCGTATTACCGCTGCTGTTGGCGATACCCTGTGGCGGAGCTCTCTCAGGGGACCTGGACGCTACTGGCACTCCTGCTTCCGCTGCAAACGACGACGATGGAGCTGCCGCCACTGCGGAAGACGGCACTGAGATGCGCTCCGTGACCGTGATGTCGCCGTCTTTCGTGCTCATGCGTTGCACTTTCACAGCTGGCTGTGAGTCGCCTTCGGCATCCTCTTCGTCGTTCGTGTTTTCAGCGCGTCGCTTGATAAGATCGGCAGCTGGAAGGAACGCTGTCGCAACCGCTCTGGACAAATAGTAGGCGGTTCATGCAGGAAATGTCCAACAAATGTTAGTAAAACGGCACATATTCGTCACGCGAGCGCCAGTTTCGATGCGAATACGTACTGGATGTCGCTCTTGATCAACGGAGACTCCATCGCCTGTAGGATACCGCCCTGACGGTGCTTGATCGCCAGCTCCACGAGGCGTCCGATACTACATGCCAGTCAAAAGCAGAAAGAGTTCCTCATGAGCTTCAAAGGTCCAATAGCAAAAGTGGCACAGCAGACAGTGCGCCTTACTTATGGTAGGCGACAAAGTTCATGAACTCGAGCGACGCGCGCGAGCACTTGCCGACGCGCAGCCAGTGGCGAAACTGCTGGCCCTTGCTGCTCATGAAGTTGAGCTTGCGGCCCTTGGCGAACATGTCGTAGATCGACCAGTCCATCGCCTTCGTGCGCTCGTCCGCAAACTTTATCCGCTCCTGCTCAAGAAGACCAAAAAGAAAGCAACAGTAAATGTTACCATCCAACTGATGCATTAGAGAACTCACAAAAAAACTCAACAAACGCACCAGGAAGGCTTCGTTGAACACCGAGTCAGCCTCCGAGACCGCGAAGAGGTCGAGCTCCTCGGCGAGTTCCTCCTCTTCTACGTCCTCCAGCTCGTTCTGCTCGTGCTTACTCTCGCCGCGGAACTCGCGCCAGCGACCGTAGTATGCCGCTTCTTCGTGGAACACCTCCACCAGAGTCTAGAGCCCCATACAACAGCAATAACCAATCAATACGAGCGAGTGAGCCGTTAATAATGGACAGCAAACGTACTCGCAGTCCCGGTCCAGCGCTGAGCTCCTCGGGGTCAACCTGTCCTAACACCATATGGAGATGTTTGCCGACTATCATAACACGTAGTGACAGGATTCATTAGACCACCATCTCCACGATGCGCAATAATGACAACAGTAAATCGCTCTGCGTACCCAGGTCCTTGACTCCCTGCACCGCGAGCGCACAGGGACGTCCGAAGTCCCCAAACGTGCTCATCATGGCGCCCATGGTGTTCAACAGCGCGCCCTTCGCACCGTCAAACTCCTTGTGCACGATGCCGCATGCGCCGCATTTCTCGTCGTAGAACTCCGCGTCCACGACTTTCCAGCGCGCCGTGCGGGTCTTGCGCTCCGTGTACTGCGCCACCTGCGCCGGCGCGATGTACGCGCTGTTCGGGTGCGGTCCGCCCAGGGTTTCATTGAGAGGTAGTGCTGTGGCTGACGACCCCGTAGGCCCTGTTGAGGTTGTCGTCGTGGTGATGGAACGACGCTGCAGCATTTGCAAGTATGGGTCGGTCTTCACAGTCGGCTTCGGGACATCAGTGCTCCCAAGCGCTGGATTCGCGTCGGTCTTCACTACTACTGGTGGTGGTGATGCTGCTGCTGATAAGGAGACGCTCTTGCTGCTTTGCTGCTGGTCCTTGACTGGAGCTGCTGACGCTTTCGCTTTCGCAGCCGCCTTGCGCACGCGCTTGTCGCGAATGTATTCGAGCATGCGCTTCTTCTGGTCCACCGGCAGGCTCTTCCACGCAGCTGTCTACAACATCATTGCAAACATGGACACTTAGTGTTCGGCGTGCTTCCACATAGCAACGTACGTGGGCATAGACGCACCTCTTTGTACGGGTACTTCATCTGAATCGCGTGGAAGAGGCGATGCACCTGCTCCAGCAGCGGCAGCTTCTCCAGATCCTGCAGTCCGTACTGGTTCTCCTCCGTGTGTTCTTCTTCGCCTTCTCCTTGCAGCGCAGGCGTCTCTATTGTCTTCGCTGCTGTTTTGCTGTCGTCATGCGCATGAGCAGCTCTTGGTGATCGTGTCGTCTCGTCCGCCATGCTCAGCAGCTTTGTGGTTTGGTATTTTATTTTCATCATCACTGCCATTGAAGCTCACCAGTCGAATATAGCGTGGCTAGTGCTGCTTTATTTAGGTGGGACACACTAAATGATCAAAAATGTTTTCGTTATTGCTTATATGTGTATCTGACATTTGTATGAAGATGAACCATGTTTTCGAGTCGATCAATAATAGCACAAATCAATAGCAAAAAATGTTGGCAGCGAAACTAGGCTATCCCGAAAGTAAGGTTTCTCACACTATTCTGCGTTGTGATCATGCTCGATCAGAGGAGCATTTTCCACATTCGTACCTGAAAAGGAAACAGCAAGAACAAGGAACGGAAAATGGCGGATGTGGAGGCGCAGCAGGCAAGCACCGCGGTGCCAGTGAGCGACTCCGCGCCGTTCGTGACCGGCAGCATCAGCCTCCCATCGACAGAGGAGAACACACTCGACGAGCCCGTCTCGGCCACCATCGTATGTTCGCCTCTTTGTCTGGTGTTGTGTATAGTTCTTCCCCCTTCATCAATGTTGCTCTCAATTGAGCAAATGGATCCAACCCTTTGGTATGATTGTCCCTGTTTGCTCACTTACATCTCTGTCTTGTGCGTGCGCTTTGGTTGTATGAACAGCTCCGCGATGTGCGCCTCGTGGCGGGGAAGCTGAAGGTGGTGCTGATGCCCCGCAACACATCGGAGGAGACGCTCAAGGCACTTCGAGACTGTAAGCAACTGGCTGGCTTCTGCTGATGCTGTTTGGCAGGCTTGAAGCGTGTGACTGACTGACAGCAATGTGCTTTGAACCAGGGGATTTATGGGGACCATTGATGCTCTGTCTGTCGCTTTCCATGTACGCCCGCTCTTCTGTCTAGTCCTTCAGTTGCGTGTGCGTGGAATGTAAACTGAGCTGACGCCTCTGCTTGTGTTGCTTTGTGTGGGCGTTTATGTTCAACAGCATGCTGAGCATGACGGCTCCTGCGCACCAGTCTGCGATGGTGTTCACCGGCGTGTTCGTCGTAGTCTGGGCGGGCGCGGCCATCGTCACGATCAACGCGCAGCTGCTCGGAAGCACCATGTAAGGCACATCCCAATCGTATCATCCGAAGCATAGTCTTGACCTGTTTAGACCCCATTCAACTGACCCGAACCTCTCATTTTGTCATCGCGTAGCTCATTCTTCCAGAGCGTGTGTGTGCTAGGCTACTGCGTGTTCCCGCTGAATATCGCGACGCTGCTCTGCATGGTGCTCAGCGTCGTGGTCTCGCACGTGGTGCTGCGGATGTTCATCGTCGGCGTCGGCTTTGTCTGGTCCACGAGAGGTAACGAGCCGCTGTTTCTGAACCTCTTCGCTGTGGAAGGTTTTGAGGTTCTTTGCTGCTGCTGGGTTTGAAATACTAAACCTGTTTTGTTTCTGGTGTTGTGAACCTGTGTCCACACAGCGTCCGTGGTGTTCATGTCGAAGCTCGTGCCGCCCAAGCGCAAGGCGCTCACCGTGTACCCCGTGCTCCTCTTCTACCTATTCATTAGCTGGATGGTGCTGATCCAATAAACTAACGTACGCAGTTTCATACTCTCGTAAACACACACAAACAGCACGCATTCACATTCACAAATCGTTTCTCTGGTCTTGGCTCAGATTTCGAGTTTGACACCATTTCACATATCACTTTCCTGCTCTTGGCTCAGATTTTCCTATTCAAAAGCACCATCTTGAAAGTTTCATATTTTGGTCAAAATTAAAAGAGCGTTTGTCAGCATCAAAGTACTTTGTTCTGCTTTGCCACTCACTTTCTCCAGCCATCTATCTATCTATCCGCAGCTCACTTTCTCATTTCCACAAAGCCGACTCACAAGTCAAAACCAAGAAGCAAGCATGAGCGGAACTGCGGCGCACCAGCTGGAGAAGCTGATCTCCGACATCGAGACGGACTTGGGCATCGGCGCCAACACCCCGATCGGTGACAAGAAGGAAACTGCGCCTGCCGCCACAGAGCAGAAACCCAAGGCCGCGAAGAAGGAGAAGGCGCCAAAGCCAGCCAAGAAGGCAGCCCCGCCAGCGACTGCCGCCGCCGCCGACCAGGCCGAGATCACGAAGCTCGACATCCGCGTGGGCAAGATCGTCAAGGTCTGGAAGCACGACACCGCCGACAAGTACGTTCAACTGTTCTCCTTTTGCTACTCTTGCACGACAGTGTGCGTGACGGATTGACTGACTGACTTGTGCTTGTGCTTATGTTTGACTCCTTGGTGATGACCTCCAAAGGCTCTACTGCGAAGAAATCGATGTAGTACGTTATGCATTGGAATGTATGAGTATCCTGTGTGCACATGTGCGTGTACTTATGTTGTGCCCCTGTCCATGTGTGCTTGGTCTTTTCTTTCATTACAGGGTGAGGACGAGCCGCGCCAGATCGCGAGTGGCTTGGTGTACCACTACTCACTGGAGGAGATGCAGGACCGCCACATCCTCGTGCTCTGCAACCTGAAGCCACGCAACCTTGTGGGCTTCAAGAGCCACGGCATGGTCATGTGCGCGGCCGTCCCGATTGAGGGCGGTAAGGAGAAGGTCGCGTTCGTGGACCCGCCAGCGGACGCCAAGATCGGCGAGCGCATCGTGTTCGACGGTCTGACCGGTGAGCCGTACACGCCAGCGCAGGTGGAGAAGAAGAAGGTGCTCGTGAACCTCGGCGACGACATGAAGACCGACGCGAACGGCGTCGCCAAGTGGAAAGAGCACGTGTTCAGCACCTCGGCCGGTCCGTGTACGGCGCCAGTCGTCAACGGCGTCATCAGATAAGCGAGCGCAATGTGTTGACTGGATGACGTTGGTCTGCAATCCAGCTCAGTATGCTGCTCTTGTTCACTTCATGTGTGTCGTTAGGATATGAGCGTAAGGATGATAGCGGTCAAGGCAAAATGCACACAGTTTTATTACAAAAGGGTACCTTTGTTTTGTTCTAGAACGTCAAGGTGGCAGCGATGTCTTAGTTGCGTTTGCGCTTGATGCGTTTGCCATCGGCTGCTGCCTCCTGTTCACCCTTGGCAGCTTTACTCGATTTCTTCTTCGGTGCAGATTTCTCTGCTTTCTTCTTGGACTTCTTGAGCGGAAGCTGCACAAACTCGTCTTCTTCGTCCTCATCCTCCTTTTCTTCCTCTTCATGCGCTTCTTCGACAACACCCTGCTTCTGCTTGGTCTTTGACTTGGACTTGCTCTGCTTTCTGGTGTTATCATTCTTCGCGGTAGACGATTCAGAAGACGAAGGCGACTCGAGGGCGACGTCTTCAAACTCCTTCTGCATGCTCTGTTCCAGATCCTCTTGCGTGAACGACTTTCCACTCTTCTTGCCATCGTCCTTGCGCTTCTTGGTCTTGCTTTTGTGTTTGGACACAGTGGGAGACTTCACGACAACTTGCCAGCTGCCTCCAGTGGCACCAGCGCCAGGAAGGTCTTTGCTTGGAGAGAACAGCATCACGCTCGTGCTCACGGCTTCGTTGAACTCTTCTTCCTCTTGAGCCACCGTTCGCTTTTCAAGGACACGGAGGGGGCTCTCGACGGCCGGCAAGCTTCTTCGACGTCTTCGTCGTCTCGCAGCAATCTTCTTGGCGTTGGCTCCGTTTACCTCTTCGCGCAGACGCACTGCCGAGTCTGGCGGCTCCATCGGAGTCTCACTCACATCCAGCATGTTGTACGGAGTCGTAGTTGGAAGTCGAGACGGCGATGGCGTCTTTGGAGGGGTAGCTGGTGCCTCATTCGATGACGACGACGGCGGCTGTGCCACTCGGTGCAGCTGCTGCTGTTGCTGCTCAAGTTGTTTCTTGTGGTGCAACTCGAACTGACGCATATCGTACTCGACTTCCATCGCCATCTGCGGATCGGCACTTAAGATATCCTTCACCTCCTGGCGATACAGCTTGAAGAGCTCGTGGAAGTAATGCTGCAGGTATCGCATCAACGGACTGCGCTTCGACTCGAGCTTGTGCTTCAGCCCGATGAGAACAGGCACGACGTTCTCCAGGAAGTTCTTCTTCGACATCTTCGAGAGAAGCTTGCCCTTTGCAGCCGC
Organism: Globisporangium irregulare; assembly: GCA_038051095.1. Classification (NCBI taxonomy): domain Eukaryota; phylum Oomycota; class Peronosporomycetes; order Pythiales; family Pythiaceae; genus Globisporangium; species Globisporangium irregulare. The sequence continues at coordinate 21,930 of JALBZZ010000429.1, forward strand.
CAGTTGGGTCGCGACACTTCCGCTGTTCGCACTTGGATCCGTGCTTGCATCGATCCCTTCTTCGCCGTCAACATCGTCGTCTCCGTCCTTCGATGACGACAACTTGATGTCGGACGAGCATAAAATCGCAAACGTGTCTTTCAGCACCGCCTCCGTGCCGTTGTCCGTGATTTGCGAAGGGTTCTTGCATAGCGGGAGCTTGCCGTCCGTCACTTCCTCCAGGATCTCATTGCACAGTTTCATCGAGATCTGCAGCTTCTGTTCGTCCGACATGTTCTGCAGCAAGAATCTGTACAGCTGGAAGCGTTGTGGGAAGCGCGCATTGCCAGGCAAGGCGATCTCTTCGACACCGTCGCGGTCAAGCGTGAAGTTCACTCGTCCTTGGTAGTTGTTGAACACGAAGATCATCTCGATGAATTTGTTGGAGAATAGGTGCGGGGACTTCTGTCGCAGCGGTCCACATAAAACATGTCGTGCAAGGTTGGAAAGCTCTTCATCTTCGTCCACGACGGCACGAATGAAAAAGCGCAGGAGAGATTCACGCCACTTGATGTAATCTTGCAGGATCAGCTGGGAGAACAGCAGCAGGGCACTTCGACGAATCAGCGGACTGTCATCTAGAAGCGACAACGCGATTGTTGGAATATACGCGTCGACCAGCGAAGTGTATCGGATGCACAGGTCGCCCAGGATCAGCAGAATGTTCGATCGAATGTCTTGGATTTTGCAAGTTCGCAGCTCGCGAATCAGCATTGTGATGCAGTCCTTGGCGAGGTCCTGGTCGCGGAGGCAGAGCTTTCCCAGCGTCACAAACGCACAAACTCGAATCGGAGTTGGGATGTCGGTCGGCTCGACCGGATTAACGGGGTCTTCTTGTGGTTCAGCTTGGGAGCTTATTTGGTTGGCGGCAATATGAGGGAGCAAGAACAGTTGCACCAGCGAATGGACACCGGCGCTGACAGGTAGCAGGGCGATCTCAGCAGGATCGCGGCTCTTGTCGTCGTCCTTGTTGAACTCCAGCAGCGCGACTTCACCGATGCAAATCAACTGTTTCTGGATCAGCTGCGTTTGATCTACAACACGCTGAGGGTCCGTCTCGAAGCACAACCGAAGACTCGTCTCACACTGATCCAGCAGCTTCTTCCCCCATCCAAGGCTGATCTCTCGTCTCGATTCTGTACTTGACGCTTTCGATTTACAGATGCTGTTCAGAGCGAGAACCGCGTCTGCAATCACGTTCAGCGGGATGGTGAACGCGTGCAGCGAAGCCAAGATACCATCGGCAATTGCCTTCGCGTCTTGTGCGTCGATCACGGGTGACAGAGCTGCGACGACTCGTAAAATTCGCTTCGATCCATTGTTGAATTCAACGGGCAGCTCTTGCTGCTGAAGCTTGTTCCAGCATGCCACCACGACATCCAAATTCTGTTTGTCAACATTTGAGGCTTTGCCCAGCTTTCCCGTGTGCGCGAGTTCTTCCAGAACAACCCAGCTAAAGTCCCAGAAACGAGTGAGGTCGGTGCCTGAGTCGTCTGTCTTGTCATCTGCGGTAACCGAGTTGATACATTCCTTGATCGCGTAGATGCACGCGCGAACGATCTTCTTCATCTCGACCTTGTCTTCTTTGATGAGAATCCGCAATGACTTTTGGACGCACTTGACCATCACGCCATCAAGGTGACCCGCGAGATCCCAGACGGATCCGAATGACTCGCGCTGTGACTTGTTTTTTCTTGCATCGAACCACGACAAGACCCTCTCAAAGATCAGTCGGTTGGTCCATTCCAAAGAGCACGCTTGGACGCTGGCTTCAGGATCCGCGCACAACGGAAGAACTCCCAAGTTCCAGAGCTTTTGGACTTCTGGGTCGTGAGGGAACTTCAGGAGAATCGCCGAGAGCGATTTGATCGCCTGAACACGGACCATTAGCGATGAATCTGTGCACTTTGAGTGAATGTCGACCAGATCTTTCCGCATGGATGAGCGAATTGGGCCGGGACGAACAATCAGAAGCGCTTCAAGGGCTTGGACAGCAGCCTTCCGAACAAAAGTCTTTTCGTCCGACAGGCTCTCTCTAAAAAGCTCGATCAGGCGTCGCATCAATGGCGTCTCCTCCATCGTCTTCTTTCCATCCAAGCTGGTGGTGCGCGCGTACAGAAGCTTCTGGAGAGAGACCGCGATCAACTGGCTGCCATTCTTTCCTTGCCCTCCACCTACGTCTTCGTCGTTGGCGTCACTGTCAGACTCATTCGTCTCTTTCGCTTCGTTATACAGCGGCATGCCCGATAGACACAATGTCAACGCCGAAGAAATCCCCGCGATAGCCTTCGCGCGGACGGCAGAAATCTTGTCTCGCGACCGATCGATGAGGACATCGAGTAGTGGTCCCACTCCAGAGAACGCAATTAGATCGTGAGAGACACTGTCCGAAGTCTGCCAAAACTCTGGCTGCAGAACGAACTTGCCGATCAGCTCCACAGCAAATTGCCTGAACTTGGCGTTCAGGTTTCGGGAATAGCTTGTGAGAAAGCGCGCAAGCCGAACCCGTTCTTCCTCTTGAAAGTCACCGTGATTGTTCAGCTCTGCACTCCCATTGACTGCAACCGAGAAGGCGTACGCAAGAACGCGCTGTCGCTCTTCTGAGCGTTCTGGTGCTTTCAAGCAAACGTTCTGCAGCAGTCCCAGCCGAAAAAGCGAAAGCTGGTGCTCAGTCTCTTCGCGCTCAGCGTCGTCATCACCCGCGTTGTCGCGAATGGTGCGCTCCATTCGAGCAATAATGTCGATCGCCAGTCTGTGGAAACGCAACGCGCAGCGGTTTTCGATCGCCAGCGGCTCCTGCAGCGTGATTCCAGGAACGTAGCAATGCGCGACGACGCGAGCAATGTGGATGGCGTTGCCATGAACGCCATTCAGCAGCTTCGATAGCACCCTAAGCGATTTATCCGAGACTGCCTCACCTGTGTCGTCGTCCGGGACCGCAGTTTGCAGTGTGATCACCATCTCGATCGTAGGGACGATCGACTCGGTACTCGATGCGAGCGAAAAGTTGTCCAAAAAAGTCGCCATCATGCCGAACAAATCCAGTCCAAACTTCGCGAGCTTTTGCTGGATCTCCGTGAAGTCTTCGTTATCTCTTCGCTTCGCTGCGATCTGCTTCTCCTTCAGCGTGCGTTGACGGACGGACACTCGTCGCGTGCTCAAGATGCCGTTCTCCTTGGCTCTTGTGATCGCATCGTCTCGCATCATGGCGATCCATTTCTTCAGGACATCCAGCACTTGGCGGTAAACGTATGGCATGAAAAGTCCGTACGCAGACCCGCCAGGGATCTGCAGCCACGTCAAATACACTTTGCTGGCGAGCAAAGCCTTGGCGAGCGCTCGTCGCTTTTCGTCGTCGTCCAGCTTCGCATACACGTCTCGGATGTTGATGACCGAGTGCAGCAGCGTGAAAAACGTACGGTACGCTGCTAAGGAGTGGGTGCGCTCGTTCTCGTCTCCGACGATGGCGGTGATCGCTTCTTCCGACGCGAAAAACTCCCACAGATGCGCGACCTCGGGCTCGGTGATCGCATTGTTATCCAGCCTGAGGCTCTTGTTGCGCGCGACTTCTTCCTGGCTCTCATCGATCGCAGCGAGATGCTTATGCAGGTACTTTGTGAACGCGCGGTCGACGCTGCGCAGCTGGCTCACCGACACATTGTCGACGAGATCTGGGAAGAGCGCGTCGCCTGCAGTTGCGGTCTCTCCTGTAGCGCTAGTGGTGACGACCGCCGTGCCACCAGAATTGAAGAGCGACGTGACCATGTCTTCGGGCACATCCTGGAGCTCCAGCGCCCGCAGCGCCTTCACAAGCTCCTTCTCCAGCTCCATCGCGTGTTGGGTCGTTCGATAGCTCTCGTGCGTCGGCTGCTGCTCCTTCGCTGCTTCGAGCGGCTCTGCGTCTTCACTTCACTTCGCTTCACACGCGTTGGTTGCGCGCGAATAAACTGCTCAAATGGGCGAATGCGTCAAATTCAAAAAGCGGCGTGGAGGCTACTAATCGAGATGAACATTCACTCTGCTTTTGCGGCATACAGATGTCACTCCCAATAAGTTACACTGCCAAAAATTCATACCCTTTCCA
>JALBZZ010000430.1:0-26044 GCA_038051095.1 Globisporangium irregulare
AGCGCTTCACGAACGACTGGCCACTGGCTGCTGAGCCTCCCTACGTGCACTACTGGGACACGACTCTGGGGGTCGTCGGGTACACGGATTACCCAGCGTACACACCTCCTGTCGAGCTGAAGATCGCTGCGGAGTAGACGTGGTTCGCAAGGAGAATGCACTCGAATGGTACTGATATGAGCTACAGTAACAATTCATGGGGTTTCTAAATCCTTCCGGGTGCAGGGATTGTGGCTCAATCTGTCCATGAAGTGAATGAATGAAGCTCAGATTTACAAGAGGCGTGTTTTGCTGTTCGATTACATGATCGCTGTTCGCTTTGCACAGGCTCAGTCTGAATCAGAACCTGATCGTACTTAGACAGCAGCTTACGGTTAGTTCAAGCAACATTTACATTATTTTCCTGTTTTTCCTCCATCTTACGAATATGCGTCGACCTGAAGCATTTTCATTCTGAATAGCCAATATAGTTGCTCGCACTTAAACACAAATTTCATTTTCCCGTTCTGATTCGTACTTAAGTGCGAGTAGATGCGTGCATACTAAAGCCACGTGACGTGCCAGCCTCTAGAAGATATGCGTTATAAAGTTAGTAGGCACACTCTTACTAAAAACGAGTCACGCGCCAATTAGTGCACACATACTAAAACCAAGTCATCTCAAAAACGAATCAGGAGGAAATGCGTTTTGAAAGGTACCTCTTCAGAATTTCTGCAATCTGAAATTTCAAAAATCAGTATGAATTTCTGAAAGTTGAGATCCTTCTCAAAAATGCTCACACAGTTCAACTTGGCATATCAAGCATATCAAGACGGCAAACAGATCAGCAAGCAACATGAGCTCCACGCTCGACATCAAGCTCAACCGCATCGACCGCATCTTCCGTCCGCATGTATGTACACATATATTGCTATATACGTCTCTATTTGTAGACATCCGTGGCCTCGTAGTGACCTTCATCTCTCTGTGTTTGTCTTTATGTGTATCTGAACAGGAAGTGGTGCAGGGCCAGGTGATCATCTCGTCGCCCAAGGGCTTTGCACACCAGGGCATCGCCATGAAGGTCGAGGGCAGCGCGCGCCTGCAAGTGAGCGCCAAGAGTGCGGGACTCTTCGACGCGTTCTACAGCGCCGTGTCGCCCATGGAGCTCGTGTACCTGCACATCCCCGTGGCGCCGCCGGGCAAAGTGCCGTTCGGCATCACCAAGTTTCCCTTTGAGTTTGAGCTCCTGGGCAACGACGACCAGCAGCTCTTTGAGACCTACCACGGCGTTTACGTGTCCGTCAAGTACGAGATCATCTGTGACTGCGTGCGCGGCATCATGAAGACGAATCTGCACAAGACCATGGAGTTCATCGTCGAAGTGCCGGTGCGTCAAAGCAACAGGGAGAGAGAGAGAGAGAGAGAGAGAGGGAGGGAGAGAGAGAACGATCTGGTGATGCTATGAGCTTACCTTTTACAATACTAACACGTGGTGTGTATTGATGGTCACATATATAGCTGCGAGAGCCATTGCGAGACGCTCCAGAGGAGTTCAGCATCACGCCCGAGACGCTTGAAAACGTGCGGCGGGTAAGTGCAAGCGTATTGATGGTATCCCTCGGTGGATTGAGTTGCTCAATCCTGATGCGTTTTAATCTATTATGCGTTGTTTGAAGCATAAAACGGTGGCGAATATTCCTAGTTTCCACATCACGGGGCGGATCCACCGCACCAATTGCCCCGTGAACCTGCCGTTCACAGGAGAGATTGTCGTGGAGCACGCGAGTGCGCCGATCAAGTCGGTGGAGCTGCAGCTCATTCGCGTGGAGAGCGTGGCGCACGCCGAGGGCGTCGCAAGAGATGGTACGTCGGCCATTTTTCAATTGTAGGCCCAAATTGTGAAACAAGCTCACCGATTTATCATTATGCTGTTGATTGTTGATATGAAACGCAGCAACGGAGATCCAGAATGTGCAGATCGGCTGGGGCGACGTCTGCCGTCAGCTGGCGATCCCGATCTACATGATCTTCCCGCGCCTGTTCACCTGTCCGACGATGCTGGCGCCAAGTACGTTGAGCTATCTGTTGCTGCTGGTGGTAGTGGCGACATGGCTTCTGATTGACTGACTGTTTATTTATCTGGTTACTGTTTCATGGATTTGCAGAATTTAAGGTGGAGTTTGAGGCGAACATCGTCGTGCTCTTTGAAGACGGCAACATGATCACAGAGAACTTCCCCATCATGCTCTACCGCTAGCGAGACCAAGACTCGAAAGGTTTATCCGCAGGTGTTTCTCTGTATCTCAAGGCGCTCTTTCCAAATGCTGAGGCGATATATTTGAGAATTGTATGACAGCCCACACAAACGATGTGTACGTTGCGCTCAAAATGAGCAAGATCTGATTCTTGCTCAGCATGGATTGTTTACTGCTGCGAGGATAGCTGTGCTGGGTGATCTGGTTGTTTACTTAGTGCGCTTGAAGATCTTGCTCACGAGCATCGTGAACACGTCCGACGGCATTCGCGTCACCTGCGCAATCTCCTGCGTGATCTGCGCGTACGTCTTGTCCTCGTACGCGTGGTAGAGCGCCGCCAAATCCAAGTCGTTGTACAAATTCTTTACCACCTGGATCGCCGTGGCGTCGTTTTTACCGTAGTTGGTCTTGAGGGTCTCTTTCTGTTCTGGGGAAGCGCGCTGCAGCGCCTGCACCACGAGCCAGCTGCACTTGTTGTCCTGGATGTCCGTGCCGATCTTGCCGATCACCTCTGCGTCACCGTAGCAGTCGAGGAAGTCGTCCTGGATCTGGAAGTACTCGCCGATGCGCACGCAGATCTTCTTCGCGAGCTCGTGGGACTCGTCGTCGGTGACGCCGCTCAGCAGCATCGCGCACGCGACCGAGAGGTAGAACGTGTAGTACGCGGTCTTGAACACCACGATCTTGCGGTAGCGCTCGAGCGTGAAACGCGCAAGGTCCGGCTCGGCGTCCTGTGGCTGGGAGGTGAGGTCCAGTAGCTGTCCGAGCTCCGTGCGGTAGATGACCTGGGAACAACGAAGTGTTGATATAGATTAGCCACCGACACCAAGAACTGTCTATGACGTAGACAGCTATGGGAAAACGTACGTCGTGGAAGAGCTCGATGAGCGCCAAGTAGCACGGCTCGGAGCGGAAGTGCTTCTTGAGGATCTGGAACACGAACGTCTCCAGCATGAACGCGTCGTTGATCGCGATCATCTTGACCTGAATCGAGCAAGGTATGTGGAAAGCTAGACACATTAGAGACATAGCGCGCTAGGAGACAGGACTGAATGATACAAAGCGCACCTTTGGGTTGCGGTACCAGCAGGGCTGTCCGCGACGCGTCACTGAGTCGTCCATGATGTCGTCCGCGACAAGGAAGAACGCTTGCAGCTGCATTTGCAAATGCCCCCACAACACAAGAGCCCCACAGAGTTAACTAGTGTGGCGCCAAGTAGCGAATGAGACCCTCTCTGTTCAGTGGGAGGGGGATGCTTTTGCTCGTTACCCATTCGATGCACCAGCCGAGGATGCTGGCCTTGCGCTTCATCTCAGGCGAGAGCGCGTCGCCCTTGGCGAGCACTTGCGTGCTGTACATGAATAGACGTGGGGTATTGGAGTGGTTAGATGCATGCATTTAACAACAACAGCTCACACTACAGACAGAGACACCCATGCAAACATGATCGCACATACCAGTGGATGACACTGATGCCGCGGTTGAGCTTACCGCCGATGCAGTTGTACTCAATGACCTGCAGACACATACAGACGTATCAACAGAGCCACGCAATGCACATACATAAAATTGAGTGGCTCGTCTCTCCCTATAGCTGTAGCAGTATTGCGCCAATAAAGCACTGCTACTGCTGCTGTTGTGACGTGCTCCATACCTGGTCGACCCAGTCAATGGCCTCTTGCGGCATCCCGTGGTCCGCGCGCATGATCTCTAGCATATCCTGCTTGAGCGTCCTGCACACCGCGATGAATTCTGACAAGTCACACACGAAGAAGACACAAGACACATACACTCATGTGAGCTCACCAGAGCAGCGTTCTCATGCGTATACGCTGCATACCGTCGAGCTCCTGCTGCTTGGCCGCCATCGTCCGCTGTCTGCCTTCAACTGCTTGCTTCTGCGTGTTGATCCTCCAAATCAAAAGTGATGCGAGTGTGTGTGTGTGTGGCTGAAATGCCTCAAGTCCCAGTTTCAGCCAATCATAAAGATTTATTTGGATATTCAACCAATCAGAGACAAAAATATGATAAAAATACACGCTTTTCTTCTCCTCCCTGCAACAAATCGAAATCAAACCCAATCGCACACATGCAACGAAGTCGCCACTATCCGCCAGCTGGTCAGTTGAGCTGCGCGGCCATGTAGAGCGCCCAGGAGCGCGAGAGCCCGTCGTCCACCTGGCAGGTCTGCAGCACCTGGATGGCGCGCGCGCGGTCGATGCGTGCGTAGTTGGCGTAGAGCAGCGAGAGCCACGGATTCGTCACGTCGTTCGTGGTTACGATGACCTCTTTCGAGAGAACAGAGTCCCACTCCTCCTTCACGAACGTCTTGGTGCGCACGAACTCGGTCACGGGCGTGACCGGGATCATCTGAATACCGTGGATGCAGTACTTTTCGGCGCTGAACCAGGTCGCGTAGTCCACTTTGTTGTCGAAGAAGATGCCCGGCGCCTTGTGCGGCAGGATGGCCGCCGGCTGCACCGTGTTGGTGCTCTCCATGAGAAAGTACGTCTGGATCGAGCGCGCGTTGAGCTTGACCATGAGCTTGCCGACCGCCGTCATGCGCGCGTTATTCGTGGAGAGCGCGTAGAGGTAGAGCGCGTAGGAGAAGTTGACATCCTCGGACGTACTCTCCTGGTCCTTGCCGTCGCCGAAGCCCGTGACGCCGTGCGAGTACGAGTGGCCACGGAACCAATCGAAGGAGCGGAATTTGGGGAAGTACGGATCGTTGCTGCTTGGGTTGGCGACGTCGCGCAGCAGCAGGCGCGTCATGGTGTTCAGGTCCTTGTTGCGGATCCACGTTGGGTGCAGGAAGTTGAGCACCGCGGATGTGTACACCCAGTAGCCGTAGTGGAAATGGTGGTCGTTGTAGACCGTGTTGCCAAAGTCCGCGTTCATGTCGTTGGAGACAAAGCCCTCGGAGCTTACGATGCCGCCGTAAACCTTGTCGTACTTGAGCTTGTAGGTCCACGCGTTGTCAAGAAACGGCTCGATGAGCGCCTCGAGCTTGGTGACACAACGCTGCAGGATGGACACGTCGTTGCCGACGATCACGCGGTCGTTGGCCATGAGGCAGAGCGACGCGTACTTCTGCGCCGCCTTGCCGTTGAAGTAGAAGCTGCCCTGGGTCGGGATCGACCATGTGGCTTGGACGTCGTCGATGAGCGTCTGCAGGATGCCCGAGCCCACGGCGCTCGTGTTGGTCCAGCGAGTCTTGGGGTAGTACGTGATTGGGATCGTCGAAGTCTCCACGAGTTTCCACGTCGGCGGCTGCGTGCGCGTAGCGAACGCGCTCATCTCGCCGCGCGTGGTCGAGTTGAGCGAGACACCGAGGATGCGCACGGCGCTCGTGGTGTCCATGCTCGCACGCTGGTGTGGCAGCGCATAGTGCATGAGCCCCATGAGGCAATCGCCCGATGTCTCCCACTGGAACGCGTACGCGGAGTCGGTGGTCACGTTGAGCGAGCCGCCCGTGGCGATACACTCGCGGTAGAAGTCGTACGAGGTCGTGTGCGTGGCATTGAGCGTGTTGACCATGCGGAGCACGCCATTGAAGATGCTGGTGCTACGCAGTAGCATGTTGGACTCGAGGCGAAACGTGAACGTCGCGCCGCCGACCGCGTACAGGATCCAGCGATTGCCGTTCACCGTATTGATCAGGAACCGCTTGCCCGACAGAATCGCGCCGGTCGCGTAGCCGGCGCCGTTGATCGTGAGGATTGGGTTGTCGAGCGCGACGCGCGGTGTGAGGCTCTGGTACTTGGTGGTGAAGTACGGCATGCCGCTCACGACGTTGGTCTCCAGGATCTGCGTGGCGGTGGAAGCAGCACCGATTCGCATCTGCAGCTTCACACCCAGGTCTGTCCAGCTGGCGACACGGAACGTGGGCGTGGTGGATGCAAACTCGGCCGACGAAAAGACCACTTCCTTGAGCACGGCGTGTGCGTAGTAATTTGGCACGCCGTTCGCCTGGTAGTCGCCAAAGAATCGCATGCGATACGGATACGAGATCGCAAAGCCAAAGAGTCCGTTCGTGCCGATCGTGTCCACCGAGAGAGCAAACGGGTTGGGCCAGATCGGCTGCGTGACGTTCGAGGTTGGGTCGCACGTGACAAGGTTGCCCCACCAGCTGTTGGTCGGGATTGGCCGTCCAGGGATGACGTCCACGTTGCGTGGCGCGCAGAGTGACGTCATCGCGGTCGTGTGCTCCACGAGCGTGGCGTTCGGCACGAGACTCCCGGTCTCCCAGGTGTCTTGCGCGGACGCACCTGGGAGAAGTGAAGCTGTTGCTGCCAGCAGTAGTGACGCGGCGAGCGCGGTCACTTGGATGAACGAAAGGCAGAGCATCCTGGCTGGAAAGGATGCAAATTGGGGAGTGACAGATGCAGAGGTAATGGAATGATGCTGGTGGTGTTGCTGGTGCCCCTTTACGACGAGCCTGTACTGGAAAAGGTCGCCTCGTCGACCTTTTTTTTCAAAATGATTTCGCTCGCGCACGAGGTGTACGTTTCAGGAGACGAAGCAAATGATCGACAGGAGGAGAGAAACGCGAGCAACCAACCGAAGGTGATTCAAAAGTGCATATATTGGAGCATCCATGGTGATACCGAACAAGGGTCTCGTAAGCGAAACTGCTCGCGCATACACCTAAACTACCTCGAGCTATTTCGGACCCATGAGAGGTGGTTCCCCGAATTCGCAAAGCGTCGACCGTACATTCCATGAGAGAACCGTTTTTCAGGACGTTATTTAGCATTAGGAGTGGGCTTGGGGTTCTCTGGCCGAAAATCGTGCTTTGGCGAAGAAGACTTGTTGTGAGAAACAGTAACTCCAGTCCTCGGTGGTGGACAGCAACGCAAGGTCATCAGTCCTACGATCGCACTTTTCCTTTTGGTTGCAAATATCGGACTAACTTGATAACCTCACGACGGATTTGCAATGGATGGGTGACGCAGCTCAGTGAGCTGCATGCGATGACGCTGACCTGATTGCTCGAGAGCATGAGCCAGATCACATTACTATTTCCAAGAGAGTCTGGGATGTTTGACATGCGCATGCAATGTCAGGGAATGCTTTTTTGTTTTCGAAGTAGGATCGTTTCGTTCGTTCGGAGAGATGTGTCTGCAAATGTATCCATGTACTACTTGGCTTCCCACTCTCCTCGTGATTGTATTGCATCAACCTGGTAAAGCAGCGTTCGCTGTAGTTTACCATCAACCTACCTTGACTCTGACGGCGCACTGCCCAACTCACAAAACAGAAACCTGAAAGGCTTCATGGTCAGGCACATGGGGATTCGGGCGAAGACTCGGACTGCTACATATATACATATATAGATCGGCCTGACTCGCATGTGGCATGAGCGCATCAAGCTCTTCTTCTCTCTTTCTATTCTACATAGATCTTGTGGCGTGAAACGCACTTGCTGCAAACGCCTCGTTCCCTACTCCACTGAACCTCCCCCTCCTTTTTGCGCTACTGGGCTGCTCTCTTTGGCCGAACGGATGCCTTTTGTGGTGAGGGACGTGATTTCTCCTGATCACCTTCGCCTTCTGATGCACTTTACCCGGCTAGTGCAATGCCCTTCCTTTCAAGGCCATCGCCTGTGTACAAACTCAAAAATAAGCACATTGAAGCCATCAGGTCGCCACACTGCGCGTTTCTTTAAAACCGGCTCAACTCGAAATGACGGTTCGGCTCGCTGTCGCATAATACTGGATAGAATACCGGTAAATCCAGGAAACTGGTGAGAGAAAGTACTGGTTGCGATATCGATATACTTTAAGGAAACCGGTTTCCCGCCTTGGTTTGCTCTGTTTTTTCGCGTTTTCATTGGGCGAAATACGGCAATCGGTTTTGCTTTTTTCTCCCCCTTGGCTTGACTTGAAGCCTGGAAACCCACGTTCCTTTCGGCTCTGCCGCCTGACTGCCCGCCCGCCCGTCGAAAGAAAGCAAGGAACGCGAAACTGGTAACAGAGAAGCAGCAGTAGACCGCCACCGCTGCTGGAGAGACCGCTTTCTCCGCCACCCGCGCGCGCGCCCCAGCCCCCTGTTCTACCCCCGCGAGCGCTTTGCGTGATAGAGTAGACGACACGCTTCCATTCGAGCTACTCGGATCCGCCGACCGAGCTCTACGAGCCTCTGCCTCCCAAAGATACGCGCCCCCTCTCTCAGCGCTCTCATCGCTTGTTGTTCACTGAGAGACCATGAGCAACAAGGACGACGCCGCCGCGGCGCTCCCTACGCAGCCGGCGCCGAGCTTGAACAGCAGCGCGATCACAGCGACTGCGGTCGTGACGGATGAGATCGCGACCGTGCGTACCACCGCGTCGACCACGAAGAAGAAGGAGGAAATGCGCAACGAGAGCACGGGCATCACGGTTGGTGACTCCTCCCACACGCTAGCTGATGTAAGTGCTTTCTTTTTTTTGGTTGTAGTAGTTTGGATGATGCGTGTGTATGTATATGGGGTTGTTTACTGACTCGTATGTGTTGTCTCACGTGTTATGCTGGCGTGTTATGTTAGGGCAAAACGATCCACTACTCGGCTGAACGCATCATCGGCAACGGATCGTTTGGCGTAGTGTTCCAGGTACGTGCTTCGCTCATATTCTCTATTACTGTGTTTGGGACAAATATCCAATCCAACCTTTTGTTTGTACAACAGGCGTCTGTCGAGGAAACGGGCGAGATCGTCGCGATCAAGAAAGTGCTGCAGGACAAGCGCTTCAAGGTTAGTTCCGACCTCCTGTAGTTCGTTCGTACTTGATGTGGTGGTTGGCTATTGTGTCACGTTTGCTGATAGCGTGTGTGTGTTTACTGCTGTTATCGTCTTAGAACCGCGAGCTGCAGATCATGCGGCAGCTGAGCCATGTGAACATCGTGCAGCTCAAGCATTGCTTCTACTGCAACGGCGAGAAGCCCGACGAGCTCTATCTCAACTTGGTGCTGGAGTACATTCCCGACACGGTGTATGGCGTTGCGCGCCAGCTGCAGAAGTCCAAGCAGTACATGCCGATTGTGCTAGTGAAGCTCTACATTTACCAAATCTGTCGCTCGCTGGCGTACATCCACTCGACGGGTATCTGCCACCGCGACATCAAGCCGCAGAACCTGCTGCTGGACCCGCGCTCGCATGTAGTCAAGCTCTGCGACTTTGGAAGCGCCAAGGTGCTGCAGAAGAATGAGCCGAACGTCTCGTACATCTGCTCCCGGTACTACCGCGCTCCCGAATTGATCTTTGGTGCGACCGATTACACGACAGCGATCGGTACGTTCCCATGCTGCTGCTCTTCTTGCCTTATGGTGTGTTCGCTTGCGGAGAATATCGCTCTAACTGGTGTATTGCGCCCTTCATATGTTTGTTTCTTGCAGACATTTGGTCTCTCGGCTGCGTGTGCGCTGAGCTGCTGCTAGGACAGCCGCTCTTCCCTGGCGAAAGCGGCGTGGACCAGTTGGTGGAGATCATCAAGGTGCTGGGCACCCCGCAGCGAGAAGAGATCGAAGCGATGAACCCGAACTACACAGAGTTTCAGTTTCCGCAGATCAAGGCGCACTCGTGGAACAAGATCTTCCGCTCGCGCACGCCACCCGAAGCGATCGACTTGCTCGAGAAAATGCTTGTATACGACCCAAAAAGGTGCGAATGTTATTGGTTTGCTTTCTCCTGTTTGCCAACAATTGGTGGAGGAGGGGTACTAAAATGTGCGGGTTTTGTTCTGTGTTATATAGACGGGTGAAGCCACTGGAAGCTGCCGCGCATCCGTTCTTCGACGAGCTCCGACAAGAGAATCTGGTGCTCCCGAACGAGGCGCCGGTGCCGCCGCTCTTCAACTTTACCCTTCAAGGTACGCCACCGTGTATGAGAGTAGAGTTCGTTTCTAGCTTGTGTCTAACATTGTCTACGCTCTATCTTGCTTGGAATAACAAATGAACAGAGCTTTCGCAAGTAAACGTCAGCGTCAGAGAAATTTTGGTTCCGGTCCACGAGCGCAACGCCACGAACTGGCCAGTGCTGCCTGACGGATCCTGGCCAGATCTGGTGGCGTCCGGCGCGAGCAGCAGCCGTGAATCGTCATAATAATAATAAAACAGGAACGAAGGTGTATTTTGCGCGTCATCACTTGTGTTGCCGCCTTCTTGGTACGTCTTGATTTTCCTTTGACGTCTATAGATTGATCGCACATGCTGTGACCAACACGCTTCCTCCTCCCGAGAAATGTAGTATTCGCTCAAAGTGTGAGGATGTTTGTTGTGTTGTGATGGGATTCTTGTGCTGCTCTTCCGTTCGAGCTGGTAAACGGGTGAACTGCCATCTGTCGAAGCAAATGCTCCTCTGGTCCATTGCGAAAACCTGCAGACGTGTGAATCTGCCGCGATCGAGCGTCTTTGCCTGCAAATAAAGGTGTCAAACATTTCGCAACTTCATCAGTATCGATCACCTTATTCATCCATCAGACGCGAAGTCGTCGACCAGAAAAACGAATGGCAGTCGTCGTGTATACCTGACGCTGTCACTTTGCTCGTTGAATGCGCTGACGCTGCCAAAACTCCCTGGCTGTCAAGCTGAAACGTCGACGGCAAGCCGAGCGACGTGGACGGACGAACGCGCGCGCGCTCTCGCTCCTTGGCGTACTGCAGCTGCACCTCCCACTCTTTCTTGGTGTTTTTAATGTCCTGAGAGAAATGGCAGCGAATCCACCCGAGCAGGCAGTTGCGTGAGAAGTAAGGGTTCTCACTCATGAGGAAATCCTCAAGTTGCAAACGCACGTACATTGCGGATCATTTCGAGCGACACTTCGTTCTGCAAAATCAATTCAGTCAGCTCAATGTCGATCGACGCCGATTCATCCAGCAACTACATAAGACATTGGCAGCATTAATTGGTCAGTACGCTTCGAAACAGTGACTCTGGACGAAAAAGAAAAGTCTTGAAAGTACCTCGGAAGATGACAACCGCTTGGGATTTCTTGAACCCGTCCCATTGTTGCTGCCGCCGTAGTCACCACTTTCATTATCGTCACCATATCGAGGAGTCTCAGCGCCGATCAGTGATGCGTCGGGGCTTCCTCTCGCGGCACTAGCGAGCGACATCTGCTTTAACCTCGCATTCTCACGTTTCAAAGCTGCATTCTCGTGCTACACGAATTCGACAGACGTCATTTGTTTCTAGTTGTGTTTGCTCACAACCAAATTTGACAACAACAAAACAGCCAGCGCACAACAATACCTCCAGATCATTCACTCGCTTCAGTTCTGCGACGCTGCTGCGCGTGCTTCCAGCCGCCGCGAGCTGCTTCTTGAGCTCCTTGATCTGCTCCTGGAGGATCGGAATGTTGTTGTTCTCGATTTGCAGCCGCTTGTTTTCCTCCATGAGTGCTTCACCGCACGAGTCCATTTGGCGGTTCTTGTGGCTCGAGATGGTTTCCTAATCGCACAACGAAATGGTAACACCGAGTAAGCACACGCCGTTTTCAGATGAGTGCGATGGTAAGGCCCTCAGTATGACCGACAACACTGATTGACTCACCATCAGGATCTCAATGTGCTTGAGTAGCTTTCGGATCGTGGTTTTTGGATCGGATGGGTCGATACTAAAGTGCGACGTCTGCACATTGGAAGAGGATGATGCAGTTGTCGGTCGCTTCAAAATTGCCTCAGACGCTTTACTACCAACTGAACCGTTATCGCTCATGCTGCTGTTGCTGTCATCCGCGCTTTGGAGCGAGTTGGCACTTCGCATTTTCCCCACAAAACCCGCGGAAGACGGGCTCGATCCTGCTGCATCCTCACCGTCTTCGTCGTCATCCTCTTTCTGGTCGCGAAACTTGGCTCGTGTCTGGTGCACAACGTCCATACCGTCGAGCGACGAGCCTTCGTGCGCGTCTTCGACCAGGTACTCGAGCAGAATTGGGTGGTTGTTGAGGAAATCGTCGCGGAAAAGCCGCACGTTGCCTTTCGGCATCTCTTTGCTCGAAAACGGATCAAACGCTTTCGGTGTTGGCGAGTCCCATCGCGAGCTGCGCAATCGATCGCCAGCTGCGGGGGCCGTGAACGGGCGAAAGTCGTGGTTTGTAGTTCCTTTCTTCTTGCCTCGTCCTCCATTTCCGCCATGGACCGCAAAGTCCTCTGAGAGTTCTTTGTCCAGCTGTGTGATCTGGTCGCCATCAAGCGTTTTCAGACGCGGGAGTACGCGCACGACCTGGAATTTGTAGCCTTCAGTCTCACGAGAGCACGGGTTTCCTCCGAGATCGAGTGAGCGCAGCTAGAAATTGAAAAAAGAGAGGAAACAGTTCGGTTAAGATTGCTCGCTGCTGATCTAGTCTAGTCTCTCATAAAGGGTGAAATGCGCATCTCCACGTACTTTTGGGAATCCGCGGCAGATGTGCAGCGCTGCGTCCAAATCCGCGATCTGGTTGCCGTAGAGCGAGACCGTGTTGAGCTTCTGGAATTCGCGCAGTGACGAAATGTCCGCGATCTACCAGAATATTCAGAGCGAAATCATCAGCTCCCAGTCAATTTGCGTTTAGTACGCGCACAGAACAGATAGAGTGGGGGGGACCTTGTTGTTCGCGATAAAGAGCTTTTCGAGTCCAGCGCACTGAAGAGAACGGTGGCTTTACAGTTAAGCACATAGATTTGTGAGCAAGTCAAGAGCTGCGGATGCGCTTCTTTACCTGGAGGTTCACCAGCGACGTGATCTGGTTAAAGTTGAGATTGAGCTATCGAGCATGACGCACATGCATAAAGAGACAGACGTAAAGAAGCGGGTAATGCCAAGAAGCCCTCAATGTTGCTCCCAGTGCGAACGCAAGCAAGAGGGAAACACAAGATTACCTCGATGAGGTTGGTGAAGTTCTCGAAATGCTGCAGCGACGTGAAGCGGTTGTGCGAGAGCGAGAGGATCTCGAGCGACGTGAGAGCCTGCGCACAGCTTTCCTCCACTTCAGTCAGCTCCTCGTCGCGCAAGATCAGCTGCATAAGCATAACCATGTACGGACCAGACCAGATATAGACGATCAGACGCATTCTATCGCATTTCCAACAGACACGCATGCACGCACATAACGTACCTCCTTGGTGGAGAAGAGGTCATAGACGCCGAGACGCGTCATGATGACGTCGCCCGTGAGCACGTTCTCCGCCATTATGTACAGAGGATGGCCGTGGCGCTCCGCTCGTCTTTGTGCGTGTTATCTATCTGGGCTTGTAAATGCACGAAGACAACGTGGTTGAAGCTTCTCGTCTCCTCTCCAGTGACGTTTCAAGCTCAAGGGGCGGAAGAGCACAGATTTTTGCCTTTACGTAATCTCTAAACCTGTTAATAACACGTAGAAACTTTTCATATTGATATTCGTTTTATATATTCGAATGTAGACCTTTTAATAACAAATATATAAAATAACCGCAGGTACACAGAATAAAGGGACGCTCAGGAAATGAGTGCGGAAATGCGCACTCGGTAGCAAGTGCAGCAGGTGGGGGGCGTTGGCGTCGCACTCTGAAGCTCTTCGCACTCGTGAAAATGACAGCAATGCTGCTGCTGCTGCATGAGGCGCTCGTGCACATCGTGGGTGTCGACAGCACTGGGCGATGACGCGTCCATAACGCAGCGCTTTAGAAACCCTTCGACGGACGCGATCTGCTCAGCCACTTTGCCTCCAAGCTTCTGCGCGCACTTGCACGCGAGCGCTTTCTTCTTTGCACTGGAATTGTCGTGGCCGGGCTGTAGTGCGAGCGCGAGCGACACAAGCGCCAGCGCTGCGATCACTGGGTTCGGACCGGACTGTACAACGCGCCACGCCTCGCGTGACTCGAGGATCGCCGCGGGTGCCGCGTCAATGTCCTGCTGGAGCGACGTATTGGCAGCCACCACGAGCTGCATGTAGTGCACCTGGTGGCACTTGTCGTCGTCGGATTTCTTGAGACTGAATACGTGCTTGAGCTGGTGCGTAAGCTCTTCGGGCGACTTGCTCTGCGCCACAGCAGCTGCAGCTTTCGCCTTGGCTACCTGAAGCTGCTCATGCGTGAGCACAACTTTGCACTTCTTGAGGCACCGGATATAGTGTGCGCACTTGCCAGTGTGCACTAGACGCTTAGAACACACAGGGCAGTCCCAGTACGTCGCCTTATTTGTGGGAGATCTCACACTCGCGGACACTGGAGCAGAAGTACTTGGGAACTCTCTCTGGCAGAGCGAGATGGCGGATTGTAGAAAATCTCGCGCGTTATGCAGACGATGGAGTAGAATCCGACCCAAGGCGGCAAGCTCTTGGTGTTCGGCCCACTGGTCTTGCAACAGCAGGTTGAGCGCGAGCGTGAGCATCTGTGGGTCCGCGGCGTTCATCATTCCCGGCGCGCCGTGCGGATCGTGCTGCAGCGCGCGCGCAAACGCATACACATTCTTCTTCATCATGCCGTGAACTGCATGCATCATCTCGATGAGTGTTGCGCTTTTCTCAAAGCTGAACGAGCGTGTTTGTTTCAATTTGAGCAAAGGGGATACGGAACCCTTGGGCAACACCGCCGGTAGGGCAGCCGTTGCCGAGACAACTGTGTGTGAAGAAGCACCATTATCGTAGGCATTCGCACCGCTAGACTCGTGCGCGTCTCCACTGCCCCTGCGCTCCTTGCGCACGTGATATTTGATCGTGGAGATCGGAATGCCTGTAAACTTGGAGATCTTCTTGTACCCGTAGCCGCCCGCGTGGTGCTGCAGACAAAGCTGTCGCGTCACGGACGTGAACCGGTGGTTGAGGCGATTGAGCTTTGCATCCGCTTTCTTCAGCTTGGCGTTAACGTTGGCTGGTTTCATGAGGCTGCTATTGCATAGCAACGCAAAGTAGCAAGTTAGATTCATATAGGAGGTATACATACAGGCACACACACAGACACAGGCATGAAATGGAGCTGCACCATGGACGCACCTGATGGTCATTGCGTTGGCTTGCGCGGGGATTCTAGAATGACTGCTGGTTCGCAATGTTCTCCGCAGGCGGCACCTGCTGCAGCCATGACAGAGACAAAGAGATGGAACGCCGCCACTGTCGTCGCAGTGTGGTCCCCTTTCCTTCTCCTCTCCGTCTGCTGCTTTGCATCGATGGCCACTGCCATCAGCGTCGTCGGATAAAAAGATGAACACCTGACACTAAATTAGCACTAAAGCGAGGCTTGTGTGACCACATAAATTTATACCTAAACCCGGTTTTGATATATCCGCAAAACTGTATTAGTGAAAATAACCTCTTTATAATATGTCACCGTCACGCTATTCTAACAAGTTTGATTTTTTTAGACAAAAATGGAATCCCGCGTATTATAAAAAGGCTCTTTCGTGAAATCAAGTTGAATGTTGGAAGTTTCATCTTGAGAAAACTCCTAAAACTGTGATTTTTAGGGGCACATGCTCCCTAAAATTGAGATTTTTAGGGAACCTACTGGCAATGCGGTTTCAGATTTCAATTGTGGCGCACGCATTCTTCAGCATGAGCTGGAAGCGAAGCACCCGTATCACTCGCTCCAGCATGTGCGTCTCCACCGCCGATGCGCCGTCGTACTAAGAGCCCCACGTAGACGCGCGCGTGCCTCTCGCGTTTGCGACGTCTTCACAAAATGGCGCACCAGATGCAGCAGCAGCAGCAGCAAATGGGTGCACCTATGGAGCACATAGAGCGCGAGAGCATCGGTGTTGGCGACGAGAGCGAGCAAGAAGAGCAGGACTTTGTGCGCACGCTAACGAAGCAGAACCACATGGAGCACGACCTGAAGAAACTGCACCTTACGCATCGCTACGACACCAAGCAGCTACGCGCCAAAGTGCCCTGGTACCGGTATGTTGTGCTGTATGCCAACAACCTCTTGCACAGCGAGATCTCTGTCTACGCTTGCATTAACGTAACGTGCTAATGCGTACATGTTTGTTCTCCATACCCATCACTACTGTGCATTGTTTGCGAACTAGCAACTCGTACGAGACCGCGACACCCTTCACCGAAATCTGCCAGCAGCAGGAGAAGCCAATTGAGATGGACGCACCGCTCGTAATCCCGAAGGAGCTCCGGCCGCTCGGCGCCAAGCGGCGCTACCTGCGCACAGTGCAGCTCACCACGGACCCGCTCCTGGTCGCAGCGTCTGTATCAAAGCCACTATCCGTAACACCACAGAACAGTGCGAACGGCCGCTCGGTGCCCTTTGAAGACACGTTACGGAAACGAGACCCCGCTCGCTTGAAAATGCCGAAAGCCAACTCGCACGCGGTGCTCCCCACAGCAAAGTCCAAGCTGCAGACGGCTGCGGCGGTGCAAAAGACCAGAAGTGGCGAAGGGCTTGACGTCAGTGTGTGTGAAAAGAGCGTTGTGGACGAGGAACAACAAGAAGAAGGCGATGATGGTGATGGCAAAGCGTTCCCCCGACACCGTGCGAGAAGCGGGAAACTGCAGTCCAAGCCGCAGTTACTGGTGAGTGGGGAGCTAGGCCTTGTGACTCGACGTTTTGCGGTAGAAAGCTGGCTTTGTCTGTGATGAAGATTATCATGTTTGGCAATGTTGTGTTCTGACGTATTGTCCTTTTGAAACACGTAGAACCCACTGCATACCAGC
Organism: Globisporangium irregulare; assembly: GCA_038051095.1. Lineage (NCBI taxonomy): Eukaryota > Oomycota > Peronosporomycetes > Pythiales > Pythiaceae > Globisporangium > Globisporangium irregulare. The sequence goes on from JALBZZ010000430.1 coordinate 16,836, forward strand.
GCTTCGACACACCCAGCAGACCGCTCAGGACCGCATCGGCGGCTCGCGCGCCAGATTTCACTGGAGGAAATGGAGGACCTGCCCAACTACAATACATACTTTGGCGCGAACGCCAAGCGCGATTTCTTTGCGCAGTACCACAACCTGTATTCGCGTCCGTACCTGTTTGTTGAGTCAACTGAGCTAGCGGCATCGGCATCATCAGCACCAACATCAAACACGAGCAGCACCCAGGTACCGCTGGATAGCACTGAGAGCAATTGTGTCCCAGTGTACCCAAGCTCGAGAGAGCTCAAGCGAATCTCTCAGGAGCTCACATCGTACGGCGCAGCTGTCGCAGCCGGCACCTCGTCCGAGTCCGCAGCCACAGCAGGCGGTGGGGGATTGAATAGCAACGAGCTGCCGATGCGAGATAAGCTGTCGCCCCGGTCGCTGTTCCTGACGTCGTGCGTGACAAAGCCCCAGCTCGCGGTGCCGTTCATGCTGCGCAAGCGAATGACGAAAGTATTTGACTTTTCGTTCCAGTCGCTCGGTGATGCCTTCATCCAGGAGTTTGCAAAGTGCATCGTGCAGGACCTGCCGTTCGTTGAAGAGATCCTTGTGCGTGACAACCGCCTGAGCGACGACGGACTCAACGCGCTGCTGGAGGCAATCAGCGAAGGGAGCTCGATGCTCAACCTCCTGCGGCTCGACATCTCGCAGAACGAAATGGGCGCCAAGAGCGCACATACTTTGCGCGCGTACATTGCGTCCACACACTGCACGCTCACGACGTTGCTGGTCGACAACGCAGACATTGACGACCGTGAGTGCGCTGCGTTCATGACCGCGTTCGAGAAGAACCTGTCGATCAAGCACCTGCGCATGAGTCGCAACTGCATCGGGAAAATGGAGCATCTGAACGTCGTGCAGCCGGATTTCACAACCGGGGGCGAAGCGATCGCAAGCATGCTGCACCGCAACCTTGTGCTCGTGCACCTGGATCTCTCGTGGAACTACTTGCGTCTTGAAAGCAGCATCACGCTTGCCAAGTCGATCCACGAGAACCACACGCTCACAGAGTTCAACCTGTCATACAACGCCTGTGGAGACGCTGGCGCGATGGCGTTCGGCGAGGCGTTGCGCTTCAACGAGTGCCTCGAGGTGCTCAACCTGTCGTACAACAGCATTGGCTGCAAAGGCGCGATGGTGCTGGCGAACGCGATCCGCGTGAACAAGACGCTGCGCTCGCTGCAGCTAAATGGGAATAACATTGGGCGAGAGGGTGGGCAGCTCATGCTCTTCGCGCTTTGCGAGAACCAGACAGAGAATGGCTGCGACGTGGGGCTGCACGCGTGCAACCTCGGCGCTAGCGTTGCGTCTATGTCCCATGGACCGTCGACTTCGTACGCGCACACTGCAGGGAGCAGCGTGGTATCGGCGAGCAACCCCGAGTTCAACATAGCGAACCTCCCGGTGTATAGCTCGACGTCGAATCGCGTGTTCAACCCGAAAGAGCCCACAGGCCGTTACATTTTGGATCTGTCGGAGGCGTACGATAAGATGATCGTGATGGAGCTCGTGCGCCTGGCGAGAGTGAAGAAAGGCTGTCGGTTCCTGCGCGTCGAGCACTGGGCGGGAGGTGCGTCTGTTGCACCAGCGTCGGCAAAGAAGAGTATCCAACTCATTCGTCGAGAGCGAGACTCTGACCACCAACAGCAACAGCAGCATAATCAACGGCTGCAGCCAATGCACCACAACGACCAACAGGAGGAGAACAGCTTGGAGACGCGCGGGCTGGACGCTCTCTTTGCGAACATCGACAAGGACAAGTCGGGGTACGTTGACCAGAAAGAAGTGATGAGCGTACTTAATCGCATCGGGCTGTTCCCACGCATGGACAACCTGAGCACTGTGCTAGAGACTTTCGACTACAACAGCTCGGGGTACCTAGAAGCGGGCGAGTTCAGCGCGTTCCTGTTCCACGCCGTGTTCCAAATGATCGACGTGGACAAATCCGGCAAGATTGACGCCGACGAGATGGAGGAAGCGTTCAAGATGCTCGGCATCACGCACTACGAGCCGAAGGAGATCGCATCGGCGATCGCGACTTACGACATCAGCGGCGACGGCGAGATCGAAGAGTCCGAGTTTGTCGAGTTTATGAAGGACAGTCTGCTGGAGAAGATTAAGCTTCAGATCTGCTTGACGTCGCCATCATCGTCAACTGCAGGATCAGCAAAAGAGTCGAGTGCTAGCGGTGACGGCGGGCTCAGCGGCAATTCACTGGTGAGTTTGATCGACACAGCGACGCACAAACCCTGGGTCGTCCCTGAAGAAGGCCGTTTGGAGATCGATTTTCTCTACGAGCGCGAGGCGTTTGCGTCCAATGAAGAAGCGCACCGCCAGTGCAAGATCTCGCAGCTGGGCATCGATCAGCTCATCCGCAACATCACGCACCAGGCGTCCTCCAAGAGCGAGCAGGACGAGCTCTTCCACGTCGCGATTCACGACTCGGAGATTCGTTTTACGGCCTCGCAGGCGTACCAGATGCTCGAGGCGTGCGGGTACATGAAGCCACCGGACGAGAAGAAAGTGGAGATGATCGCGATGATCTTGCCGCAGATGCTTACTGCGAAAGAGGCGCAAATTCTGGTCTCCCGCACGCTCACCATCAAGCAGCGGTGCCGCCTCAAGGTGGAGCTCGGGAGCGCCTACTCGGTCGTGTTGGGCAACCCGACCGCGCACTACACGTTCGACCTCGCGAAGCCCAAGGACCGCATCGCGCTCAACAAGATCGCCGAGGTCGCGCAGAGCGAGAAACTCTTTTCAAAATTTAAGTCGGGTAGATCCGATACGTCGCAGCACGGCAATTGGGAGAATTTCCGCAACGAAGAGCTCGATGGCCAGAAAATCGTGATCACAAGCGCATTCTTCCTCGTGCTGCCTCGTCGCGGCAAGCTCTCGTTTGACTACGTGAGCACGGCGCGACCGAAGCGCGGCACGACGCCGATGAGTGCGTGGCGCTTTGAGCAGTTGATCAAGGAACTCAAGGCGAATTTAGAGCGAGGCGGAAGTGGTGGTAATGGAAAGAAGAGTAGCAGTGCAGCGGCTAAGGATGAGAATGGACATCATCAACCAGATGAGGATTCGGATGACGAAGACAAAGAGCGAGGAGACGCACTTGCTGATGTACAGACTGCAGGTGGGAACAGAGATAAAGTGAAGAGCATCGCTGTGGCAGTGGACCCCGCAGCTAATGCAGACGCAACTGGCATTGCAGCAGCATTCGCAACGCTATCGAAGAAGAAATCCAAAAAGCAATCGGTCCTGACCAAGCAGACGCAGTTCTGGGAGCGTACGCGCGCGTCGCTGTTTAAGCACGGCGGGTGGCAGTTTATCATGACCCAGGCCACGTCCAAGTTTCTGCTCCCCGACGTGACGCGCGAGAACATTGGCATGAAGCTCGTACAGATCGAGTCGGCGGTGTGTGATCGCTGGCTCTCGTGCGAGCAGGCGGCGCAGATCATCGCGTGCATGCCGAGCGCGTACCACGCGCAGCCCGAGACGGCGCGCATCTTGTTCTCGCGGCTGATCGACCTCGACAATTTCTACCACATCTACGACTCGCTCTCGAAGGAGGACCAGTACATATGCGCCAAGACGCTTGGGTGGCTCAACCTGTGCAACCCGACGAAACCCGAGCGCGTGTACGCGCTGGATGTGTCAATCTGCGACGAGCGTGAGATGACCAAGCTGCTCGTGGAGCTCGCGATCGCCGAGCCGGGTGAGAACTGGATCAACCAGAGCTTCTCACCTGCACGCGGCGAGCCGGGGATTCCCGGATGGAAGCTGCCCGTGCGTTGGGAGAAAGATGACGGGAAGGACGGCGGCGTGAACCGCTCGGGCTTCCTCGAGATGGAGTACTACTCGGGCCAGGACCGCGGCTGCGCGCCCGTGCCTGCGTTCCGCAAGACGCTGCTGACCAGGACGCTCTGCGGTACCAAGCAGTATTGCCTGTAGACGAACGAAGGAGGAAGGAACCACGGTTGACACGCCAAAGGATCCTCTGGTGCCACGTAGAACTTGCGGACGAACCTGTGAGGCTCGATATCCCGTACATTCATGCGCTTCTTTCATTGACTGCCTGACGTGGAGCTTGAAGATACGGGATCAGATCAGCATGCTGTCCTGTCAACGAGCGAATGGCTGAGCTAAGGATCAAGAGAGACAGAGCGAGCGAGCGAGCGAGCGCCTGTCAGGAAAGGTGGATCTCCATCAATCCATCCGACTCAGACGAAAGAAAGGGGAGTTGTCTGTCAAATCAAAAGAGCGAGTATGGGGATGGGCGCCGCATTCGTTTACAAAACGGACTGGCAGCGCTTTGGCGTCGTGGGTTCGAAACACAAGATGCCAAATGCCAAATGCTTGATCTGATCCCGAGCCAGGCTGGCAGAATTGACCTGTGAAAGCGAAAGCGATTGGCTGTTTCTTGGTCCACGTCGCCGAGCGTGGCACTTCCGCCGCTTTCCGTCGCCTACTCGTCTACTTGGAATTGATTGAAGACTGCGAATGAACGAGGAAGAATGAGAACGAGAGACAGGGGACGTTGAACCTGTAAACGACCCAACCAGTTGCATTGTACGCATGTGCATGTGGCAGCCATTCAGCGGTTCACTTGTTTGTGGTTCTTTCAGCGCATCTCGCATCCCGTGGTCCATTAGCCACGCTCGCCTCGTCTTCGTCTCCACTTCTCCTTTCTTCGTCTCCATCTCCACGCGATGACACAAGAAGACAAGGAGGAATGGCGAGAGAAATGCGAGAAGCCATGTGTGTTGTGTGCGAGCGAATGAAGGCGGTCGGACGCGTGGGTGGACAAGTGGACCATGCAGGCCGGCCATGACTTCACTCACACTGGTGAGTGTTGTGGTCAAACGTGGGAAAATGAAACCCGACTCTGCCTACCGGTCCTTCAGCTGTGTGGACAGAGACCGCTCAGCTCTCCGAACGGAGCCCACTCTGCTGATGGTTCCTGGGGATAGAACCGAGCCAAGCTCCAAGCAAGCTTCGACGACAAAAGTGGCACAGAGTGCAAATCAAAATACCAAGTGAGTTTTGTGGCCTTTTGAGTCAGAGTCTCCTGCAGCGCGTCTGAGTCTTCATTTCGTCTGTGTTGAGTGCACAACCATGATGATGACACCGCGCTTATCGTCTTCATCGCCGCCGGGTGGACGAGCGAGGAAGGGAACGAATGAGATACTGCAGCATCCTCTCGCTATCCCTATCCCCCTCTTCGTCTTCGCGGCCGACTTCAAACGCTACAGCTGTGCTGTGTGTGAGGATCAAGCCATTCATTCCTTCTCATCAAAAGCCAAGTCTCATGCACTGGTGATGCGTCTACAGGAGAGAGATGCGATGCGAGCTCCACGCAGGAGACGAAGAAAGAAGAATCCAATTGAGAGGGTCGGTTGACCGCACAAGTGCAACAACCCGTTGTTTCGTCCGCTGGAATGCGCGCGACAGAAGAGAAGCGAGGGGGAGCGCTGGTCGTCCGCAGCTCCTTGCGTCCGACTCATTCACTGATAGCTGGCGTAACTGTGGCGCATGTGGAGCTTTGGGCTCCGTCCGGCTCATATCCAGCACAGTAGTTGGATCTCTTTGAGTGCCACATGTGGTGCTTCTCCCTCTCTCGGATATCCACACTCTCTTGAGCTTGATTGCCAGGAGCAAGTGGTGAGCGCCAACCGCTCCAGACCCCATCATCGCTTCATACAACCAACCAAATGCAACACCTGTACATGGACAGCAGCAACAGCTGGTGAGTTGTAGCGATTGGGAACTAGTGTTGATGCAGTAGTGGAAGTCGCTCTTGCTCTCTCGTCCAGCCAACCAGCCGCTGGGCAGCGAGTGATGTGATTCTTCTTGTGGTTGCGGGTTGACTGGGGATTGAAGGGGGCTAAGTGATTGGACGGCCAGCTGATAGGACGGAAGAGAGGCTTGCGCTGTGATCGAGCGAGCGATTGAGTGACAGAAAGAGCCGGGGTCTTGACTGGCTGGCGGTGGACAATGCGCTCGTAGCGAGCTTCCATCTGTCTCGTCGCTTTAAATTCGTCTACAGGTTTGGCATCTTATTCCCTCTTCTAACAGGTTAATAGGAAATATGAGCTGCGCATGTTGTGCACCCATACAAAATGACCGTATTTACAAAAATACAAAGGTTGGTGCATTAAAAGCGGTTATAAAAGGCGTGCTGAATAGTAATGGGTAAATGTGAGCAGACAACCGGTGAAACGAGGCATTTATTTTCGCAGATTGTCGTGATAGCGCGTTCAAAATCGCGCCCCTAAGAAAGCGCGCCTTGGCGCGTATTCGCCACAAGAACAGTCCAAAATCTCATACGCGCCAGGCGCTCACTGGACGTCGTGTGCACGAGCGTTCATGCTCCGTGGCGGTGCTGGCGCTGGCGCTGCTGATCGTTCGTCTGTTGGCTGTCTCAGCGCTCTCTTGCTGCTCGCATACATTCGAGCAAAAGCGGAAACGCAATGGCCGCAACATGCAAGCCAATGCAACACAAATGCTGCTGGTGGGTGGGTGGTGCCGACGTCATTCCTGCGTGAATGACTCAAGAGCCAAAAGCCTTTTTTTTTCTTTCTCAGATGAGCCACGAGGGCCATCCGATTCGCTCGGCATCAATCACAACCAGCCAACTTGGCCAGCTTTGAGTCTCAGCGCACTCAATTTAACAACCAGCGGGACACATGAAGACCATGGATGTTTAACACGAATGCATGTACGGTTGAAGACACACCGGACAACCATCGAGAGAGAGAGAGATGCCTTTCTCTATCTGCAAAGAAAGTGTCAGTCGCAAATCCTAAGCACAAAAATGAAGCCCCAGCATATCTTCGACGAGAGGGACCTCCCTCGTGTTATTTTAAATCTTAGAAGCAAGAGCAGAGATCAGGATCGGCTAGCGCCGCGCATCATTAAGACCGCTTGGCTTGTTTGGCCATTCACGTGGAGGAGGCATGGGAGACTGCTGATTCACTTGAGGACGGCGCCATTCGGGTCCGTTGGGGTCCACTGGTGGTGGTGGGCCAACCAAATGTGGCCGATTTGCTTGTGCATATCGGTCGTCACTTTTTAAAATGGAGGCGACAGCCGCAGATTCACTTTATACTTTACGAAAGATACCGCTCAGTCTAATGACCTGTTTTCAATCCCGATATTGAAGAATCTGGATTTGTGACCGTTAACCGTTCATGATTGACTTCTTGTTTGCTATTGCGCCCAACTGTTCGAGTTCCTTTTTTGTTGTTTTGTTGCTTGAAAGCAATTCTAGAGCAAAATGGTGTTGATGTGTCTCTCGCGTAGCCATGCGAGGGCCAAAGCTTGGATGTGTACTTGGAAGCAAGCAGGCCTGTACGCTCTTGCTTGCCTTTTGTCTTGCTGCTTCGAGCCCAAGCGAAGCCACCGACCACCGCAGCGTCAAATCCCCAACGAGTGATTTGTACAAAAGGCGATAACGCACCCATCTGCTGCATCAATCTGAGCGCTTTTTCCTCCTTTTTCCGGTCGGCTTAAAAGGATGACGCGGCAGCCAAATTGCTTTTAATAGAGTTTCAGTATGCGACTCAAAATTGGCTCGAGTGAAGTGTGTTTGTCCATTCATTTTTCTACGATCCATCTCCTCATTTGCTCAAACAGACTCCGCCCGTCCCCCTTGGGAGCATTTGGCACCAAAGCGCTCAATATTTGGAGCGCTGATTGCTCTCCGCCAGTCATTTTTCCCGCATGTGATTGCGAATTGCGGTCCTTCACCAAAATTCTTTTCAAAAAGTAGACAAGGGCGACTCATTCCTTAATCTTGAAGATTCCTGTCGTGTTGGTGAGGAGGAGCTTGTGGCGATGACGATGGGGCTACAAGTTTGCTGAAAGTTGCCCACACAACTTGATAGATCGGTCGATCAATCCATTGAGTGCTGGAACAATCAACTGCTCGATGAAGGACAAGAAGGAACACCACAGGGTTGGAGGATGACAGCGTGTCGGTCAGAACCAGGAGAATCCAAACTCGGCCGACACGCACGAGCAGCACAACAGCGTGCCGCTGTTCCATTTTCATGTCGAACCACCCACCACCAGACTCTCATTTCTGAAGCTGCTGCTTCTTCGCATGCGAATCTGGGGATGATGGCGCCACGTGCGAGCGATATTGGTGCAACACTTTCGAGTGAAAATCCAATGGGTCCACCACGTTCTTCTTCAGTGCACCAGACCGCCGCGTGGCGAATGGGGAGCGTGAGCATTTCAGCCTCAAGTCTTTCGTGAGCTGCCGTCTTTGCTGTGTTGCCGTTTGACGTCGAAAAAGATATCGTTGTTTTAAAGAGGTTATCGCAAAATTTACATATAGAAGACTGTATGCTGACACACTTGCTACGCAAGATAGAGAGGTCCCACTTCAACGTGGAAAACCTGAGTGAACGATCGAGTGTTGTTGCATGCAAGTCGCGGATTGATTTCCTCACTCAGCGGGTTTGAATAAACGCGCTGCTTTTGTGCAGTTCACTTCGTGTTTGCTGATAATCCCGCGTTCTCAGAGGGAAGAAATGTGCCGCAAGTAGCACACAACGAACCAACCAACCCACGTTTCACAGAGGCGAGTTTAAAGTACGTGCTACTTTTGTCACTACGAGATTTCGAGGAGCTCTCTCTTGTGGTCTTGTTGTGAGCGTTTTTCCGCTTGCTTCGGGTCAGCCAGCCAGGCAAGAAAAGAAGTCGAAAGTGTCGCAGGGAAAGGACCCTCAAACTCAAAGCGGGTTTGGTTGACTCGCCAATGAGAAGGAAACTGACTCAAAAAGTCAAATGCTGCACCGACCACAAGAAACAATGCAGGGATCTCAGAAGAACAGAAAGCATTGTGAATTAACGCAACCTGCAAAACGCGTGTCGCTGTTGTGTTTGATGGTGTTGCTTTTTTGTTGGTCAAGCAAACCCAAACAGGAGTTTTTGATACAGAGAGTGTTCGCCGGTGTTCGCCTCTGCGTGTGCATGCCTGCCTGTGTGCGTGAGAGGCTGAACTGCTCAGCTCAGCTCCAAACTCCAAACTCCAAATGGGAATTTCGCATTCACAAAAGCATTCACTTGTTGCTGCTGGTTGTTTGCTTTGTTGTAAATTGGGGGGGGGGGGGGGGGGGGGGGGGGGGGGGGGGGGGGGGGGGGGGGGGGGG
>JALBZZ010000431.1:0-26021 GCA_038051095.1 Globisporangium irregulare
GCTGTTGGATCTGGTTTTCCTTCGCGTAGCCGACAGAACGAGCGATCTCCAGTACCGGTGGCTCGACAGGGTTCTTTCGCACGATCCACCATGCGAGCGCGAGCACTCTGGCATTGCGTTGGTTGGTCGTCTTGTTGGCAATTTCGGAAATGTAGGAAGACAACATGGTCATTAACAAATTTGTAGCGAACCTTGCGTTCTTTTATGCGACCAATACTGAAAAGCTATATGTTGTCTTCTACAACATGCAGATCCTTATTTTCTCGATTCGGCCGGTATTGGAGGGGCTAATACTACCAACTGCCATGCAAACCTCCACGCCATGCACTTGCCCCTGTGTTGTGTTACCAATGACGACGACAACAACCTCCTGGTCCATTGGACCAGGAGCTTGGACCACGAGCTCACACTCACGCAGACACCGACACGGCTTGCGCATACAGATGGTCCCCCAGTGTTTCGAACGCATCGCGGTCGATCGTGTTGCGCTGCTGCGACGCCAGCATCTCCTCGTAGAGCACTTTGCCCAGCGACATGAACATCTGAGGCGTGAACCCCTGCGGTAACTCCTCTGTGATCGTCTCCAGGTCTCTCAAGATCACGCCCGGCGGACAGATCTGCTTCTCCAAAAGCGTGCGGAGCCCTTCGTCGCGGGGCTTGCTCGCAGCCAGCTCAAGCGCATCTTGCTCGGCCTGCGCGCGCTGGAAGACCTCGTAAAGTCGCTGGAGACGCACCCACGCGTGGCTCGCGCTCTGCTCCTCGCTCTGCACGTTCAAAATGTGGTGCTTGGCGCGCGCGCGCAGCAGCTTGAGTCCGTCCTGGAGCTTGAGCCCTTCGAGATCCGCTTCGCGACGGTTGATCGCCTCGAGCAGACCTTCCTCGCCCTTGCGGCTGCAGTGGTATACATCGAGTGAGCCGCTGCTCTCCGAGCCGAGGCCGCCGATCTCCGAGCTCTCGTGGCCCGCAGTGCGCGCGGGGATGCGGCGACGCGCGCGTAGAACCACTCGACGAAGCATGTTCGATTGGCTTTGCTCTGCTTGCTTTCCGCTTCACACTTGACGAGCTTGTTCTTCTCTGCGCGAGATGTGCCGTTTGATCGCACCAGAATGCTGTTAAAAATTTCACCCAAACACATTTGATTCACAGCTTTACCCTACAGGTTAAATGAATGAGAATGTATGTCATTCCTGAAGGTGACGCGAAGGTCGTAGTATCGATTGCGTTTCCATTGGTTAGCATATTTGAGTGCCTCCTGTGATTGGATAAAATTGACATTGCGCTAAATAGAGTGCTGTCCAGCTGGTACCGCGTGTTCCGCTCTCAATAGTGGACTCTTGCCACCACATCCCCCGCGTCTCCCCCCTCATCGTTCATTAGTATCAAACACAAAGGGAAGCAAGTGACGAAGTTAGGAAGACTGCGCTCTTCTCTATCTCTCGTTGTGTCTCTCTATCTCTCTCTTTGAAGCTCCAAGCCCCGCGTGCATATCGCGAGCCAGTGCAAGTGAAACCACGATCAACGAGTAGTACTCGCTATGGTGGAGATCATTCTGGACCCGAGCATCCGCGATTGGGTCGTGCTGCCCATGGTGATCATCTTTGGCTGCTCCGCCATGGTGCGCCACTACGTGACTCTGCTGCTCAAGACCGAGAAGATCGCTGCTGTCGACGAGTTGCGCCCCATGTACGATCGTGATAGTGCCGCTGCGTTGTGTGTTGTGTATGTGGCTGTATAACTAAGTAGTTATGTGTGTCCTTGGTGGCAATATAGGAACACGGTGAAGCGCGCGCAGATGACCCGGTTCAACTCCAAATTCATCACGTCGGATGCGTTCGCAATGCGCAAGCACTACTTCACGGCGTCGCAGAAGAAGCACGGCATGAAGGGCGCGCTACGCGAGAAGGTCAAGAGCGAGGCGATGAACCAGATGATGAACCCGAACAGCATGCTCGAGATGATGAAGGGCAACATGACGTTTATGGTCTCCAACTTTGTCATGATGGGCCTCATGAGCTACTTCTTTGGTGGATTCGTGCTCGGTAATGCCCAATCTCTCCTGTGTGGTTAGTAACATTTATTATACGCTGATGCTAACTGTATTGCCTGTGATGTATCTGAAAAATGTACAGCCAAGGTGCCATTTTCGCTCACGCAAAAGTTCAAGTCCATGCTCCAGCGCGGCATTGAGCTCAAGTATGGAAATCTCATGGCCATCACTCGTTATGACGCACCAGGATGATTAATTGGTAAGCTCGTGGACTATTTTGCTGACTGGTTGCCAACATTCTTGTTCGTTGTGGCGCTACTGTAGCACGCTCGATGTGTCGTACGTTTCGTCCGTGTCGTGGTACTTCCTCGTGATGTTCGGCATGCGCGGCTTCCTGTCGCTTATCCTCGGCGAGCAAAGCGGTACGCACGCTAGCGTATCATTCAAAATCTGGGCGAAAGGCACACTTGCCACGAACTAAATCTTGACGATCTTCTTCTTTTACCCTGAAGCGAGCGACGACAGCAAGGCAATGCAGATGCAGATGGGTATGGGCGCTGGTCCGAACGTGGGCTTTGACGCGCCAAAGGTGTACAAGCAGGAGCGCGTGAGTCTGCGCCTGCACAGCCACGAGTGGGCGCTCGAGCACGCGGAGAAGAAGTTGCTGGGCGAGCCGATCCCTGCCAAGGCGAGCGCTCTTGCTACTGCGTCGTTGGCGTCGTCGTCCACCACCACCACGACGACCACGACGACTACCACGACGGAGAAACGAAGCGCCAAGTTCAACAAGGTCCAGAAGAAGAAGTAGAGCGAGAGCTCACGACCTCCAGGCTTTGAAGTGTGGAGTATGGCAAAAGCAGGTATGCAAGCAACCAGGTCTCTTTAATTCGTTCCCCTCAATCGGGTTTCACGGGTACCTTACCTTCGAGCACTTTAGCAGATATATAGATAGCTTCAAATGGAATGCATGCTGCCTTGGCTTCTACCAACCTAAAAATCAACCAGAAGGTTGAGTTTTGGTGGTTGCGCAGTCTGCTTTGACTCAGCTGTGTATTTTTTCCAAGCCACAATGTTGAATTGAGTTGATAACGCTCAAGAGCTTCAAGAGTTGCTCAAGGTCGTGCAACGTTGGAAAATCAGCTGATGCTTGCTTTTGTTTGGTGCGCTGCTGAGAGCCGCACGAGATCGGATCGAGATCTTTTGTGTTGGATGGAGGCTGGAGTTTGGTGAGAAAGCACCGCGCACAAGTGTACAATTTCAGCAGGGTTTCATGGCAAAGTCCCAGCAGCTGTTCGTTCAACTTCCGATTCTTGTCGAGGCTGTGTTGGACAAAGGATGTGAGGATTTCGTTACCAGACAAAGAAGGTTGGAGGGTGCTCGTGATGAACTTCTCCGCTGATCTAACTTGATAGGTTCCGCTCAACAAGGACGCAAGTGCGAACGGCTTCATGGATGACCTCGAGAAAATTGTCATCCTCGTCCATAGAAGGTGTGAATCATTTCATCGTCAGCCTCCAGGTCCTCCAATTGCCCCCAAATGCAGATCCGGATGACTGGCAAACCAGCTGTCCGAATCACCGACTGACCTGACAGACTCACTGCCCTTTCCTCCCAGAAAGGACGACGACGACGGGTGACTCCTGAAGACGTTAGGGATAAAGCGAGAGGATTTATGGAAAGCGTCGGCCCCCAGGAGGCGCATTTGACGCCCCTCGAACGAGAACTTGAGGCCATAGAGCATAGATGCAATGCCGTCCGTCGCGTTGGTCAATAGCTTCGCCAACCAAGCAGACCAGAACCAGGAGCGCGTTTGAAGTGCATCCAATTCGGAATCGTTTCGCATTTGCTCATTCGCTCAATCAGCAACAGTTCAGTTCTCAGATCCAGAAATGCCTGCGACCCAAGCGAGCCCGTCGCTGCGGCGCCGCCTCTCGGACGATGCGCGCGAAATGCTGCGCTCTGCGTTCGGTCACTCGTCCTCCTCTGCTATCTCTCCAACCGCGCGCCTACCTGGCTCCAGTGGTACCAACGACATTGCGATAGCCATACATGACAGCGGTGTTAGCGTCAAGCACCTCTCGCTCGCCGAGCGGCTACAGAACTTCCGCGGCCAGATCCGACTCGAGCTACCTGATCTCAGTGACGACCATCATGTGTCTTCTGCTGCGTGCGTCCGACTGCGCATCACGGTCTTCGGCACGAGCTACCTGCTGCGGTACCAGGTCGAGAGCCTTGGCGCCGAAGTGTCGGTGCTCAACAAGGCCGGCTCGATCACGTCCTGGATCACGACAGCCGATGGGCAGCACACGCAGCTACGCAGCTTCCTTCATGCGTCCAGTTCCCCGCGCGACGAGTGCGTGCAGATTGCATCGTTGATCGACATCATTGATGTTCTCGACCTCTTCGATGTCTTCCGCGCGTCGCTCTCGGCGCTGGAAATGCCTCCACCATCGCCAAGTAGTGCCAGTACCCAGGCAACGCAAGAGCTCTTCCGTGCCTTGAGCGACAAGAACTCATATGTGTTTTCATTCGACCGCAGCAGCGGACGGCCGCTGATGGTGACACAGAGTGCACGCGCGCTGCCTCCTAGTCATCTTCATGCACCACTGCCGAATGAGAGCGCTTTATCTAAGAAGAAGTTCCGGATGGTCGTGGAGGACTACATTCGCTTTGGCAGTGGCAGCATTGACACGCCGCAGGGGATCAAGTCGGACGTGGAGCTCATGGTGGACACGGCCATGACGTGCTTCTCGCAGTGGAGCTTTGCGTCGCAGCAGCGACTCATGGCGATCTTCGACGTTATCGACAAGGACAGCGACGGCTTCGTGTCCAGCGAGGACGTCTACGAGCAGCTGGTCGCGGCGGGCCAATCCGAGCACCAGTCGACCAACATCGTCGTAGAAATGGCGCGGCTGCTCTGCGACACGAGCGATCCATCTGAGGAGTTTACATTCTACAAATTCTGTGGCTTCTGGGTCACGATGCTCGCGGATGGCTACAGGGTTTCGGACCCGGCGAACGAGCTCTCGGTGCGCACCGCGTTCGAGAATTTGTTCCTTGGTGGTGGCTGTGACGCCATGTGATGCAAGTGTACAGTAAGTGCATTGCATGCAATTGTAATACGCACGCCAAGCAGCAAGTCCAGCGCAGAGCAGCTGTCAGCACGTCAGCCAGTTTTCAGACGAGCATTAAAAATGTAGCCATTTTATCAATCAATCAATCAATCAAGTCATGGAGCATGACGTCAGACGGGAGGACGAGGGCTTGTCAAACGTGAGAGTGTATGAGCATTATGGGTCCCCGTGCCTGTTTGCTTGCACGTTGTGTTGCATTTGTCGCTTGCAAGTTGCGATCGCGAGCACGCTTGTGCTTGTTTGCCTTGCTCGCTTTGTTTGCTGGTCTAGCATCCACCCGTTTTCGTTGACTGACACATTTGGGTGTGATGATGATTGCTGCAAAAAGCGGAAAAGCTTCTTTTTTCAGGTGGTGATGATTCCGACAGCTAATATTATTAGTTTCAACCTCTAGAAATCATCAAGTAAAAAATGTACATTTATTGCACATAAAACGCTTTCTTTTGTTTTGACCTATCATGAGAGGCTGTCGGATCTTATCGGTTTGGCATTTTAACGAAAATGAACAGAACAAATAGGAGATCGATCATGCTCATATAGGCCGGCCGCTTTCGCACTTGTGCGTGTCCATAAGTCTCGGGTGTTGGTTGGCACCATGCGTGCGCCATACTGTTCTCGGTTACGAAATGTATTCGCATGGTTGTTTCCATTTAACGGGGAAAAATGGGTTCGATAATCCCAAGATTCTTATCCCAGTGCCACTCTCTCGGGCTTCAACCTGCTCTTTTGGCGCATGTTTGATTTGCATCAGAACATTCGAGTCAAGTCTTGCATCATGCGATGCTCTGACAAAGCTGCTCTCATGCGGCACAAGTTTTTGTGAGTCAGTCTCGTGTTGGCGCGCGCTTTCAGACTTGCCAGCCTTTTGGGTTCTCGCGTGGTCATGTACATGGCTAATGTGTTGGAACAATTACAGGCATGCGTCTCTTGGCTCTTTTATCCGCCTTTTGTGTGCGTGTGAATTATTACCGTTTCAATCCGAAAACGATCGAATTCGAGCAATATGCCAACAGACGCAAAATGGACTTTTTCCTTCGATGTTTTTTCTACAGGTGTTGTTTACGCTTGGCGCAACATCCCATGCAACCGCAAACCAAGCAAGCGCATCAAGCAAATCAAACAAAGCAAAACGCTTGGGGCAACACGCGAGCGACCCATTTTGCACACTCGAGACAGAGTGATTGTCGTCAAGAACAGTAAGGAAGATGGGGGTGCGAAGGGGAAGCCACCTGCTCACAACCCATTCCTTCTTTCTTTCCATCATTTTGCCATCTACAGTGTGTGCGATCACGCCTGGCGTGTATCTATTTGTGTGTGCTGTTTGTATGGCGATTTTGTATTGTGTGGGTGGCTTGTGTGAAGAACAAGCAGGGGGGATGTGAGAGGGTGGTTTCTGTACCAAAGCCAAAAAGCATAGAGAAGAGAGAGAGGCGACGCCTCGCACTCACTCGCTTTCTTCGCTTTCTTGTCAGTCATTTTGGCTTCTCTCGCGCGCGTTGCTATTGTACACGCGCACACGCGCACACGCGGCTCTTTCTCCACACACACACACACAAACTATCTCTATACCACCAGCAGCACCGCCAGCATTACCATCAAGTGACAGGATACACAAGTGTATCTCACGCCAGGTGTGATTCATTCGTCCGTACGACCAGGATACACACGTACACACGTCAAGAACCACAATCAGACAGCCATGCCGCCCAACTCGGAGGCGATCCGGCTGGCCGAGGCCTCGGACTGGAAGGGGCTCACGCGGCTGATCGAGAAGGCGCCCGAGCTGGCATGCGAGCGCGGCGACTACGGTATGCTGCCGATCCATTGGGCGTGCACCGAGGCGCACGTGCCGCTCGCGCTGCTCGACAAACTGCTGGCTGCGTATCCGGACGGCGCGCGCACCAAGAACGACGCGCACTACCTGCCGCTACACATTGCGATCCGCGCGCGCGTGAACGCAAGCTGGCTGCGCAAGTTGCTCGCCGTCAATCCGCTCGCCGTGCACGAGGACACCCCTGAGCAGCTCTCGGTGCTCGAGCTCGCTCACCAAGTGCGGCTCGGCAAGGACGCCATGCGCGTGCTCCTGGAGGCGCACGATGAGGTCTCACCCGAGCAGGATGAACGCGATGGCGCTGATTATGGCGCTGACACGCAAGAGAATGATGTTGACGACGACGAGCACGATAGTCCAGTGAAGAAGCCCCACCAGATCCACTACCAGTTGCTTAACACGATGACGACCACGAAGAAGAGTAGTTCTTCGTCGAGTCCAGTCCGTGCCGCTGCAGGTCCAGAGCGCTACCATCTGGTGCCTAACCAAGATGACGAGCAGAGCGATGACCAGCATGACCACGACAACGAGGCCGACTATGATGAACTTCAGCACCACCGGTGGCCGCCGCTGATCCGCGACATCAGCCGCCTGACGTCCACCGACACGTCGGACGCCGTGGGCAGTCCGCTGCTGCGGTCGATGAGCTCGCTGAGCGACGACGGCACGCTGGACTCGCCGCACGACGACAATCTTGTATCGCCGTCGTCCACGAGCACATCGAGCCAGGCGAACAGCACGTCGAGCGTCAACTCGGCGCCGCTGCCGCTCACGGTCCCACCGCTCCACAAGCAGATGCAGGGCCCGTTCCACCGCAAGCACTCGCTCGACTACCACCGCACGGCAGCGGCGGCGGCCGCCGCTGCGCGAGAGCAGCAGGAGAGCCTGAGCGCCAAGCGCAGCCGGAACCAGCCCCAGAGCCGCTCGGCTGTGACTGGGAGTGAGATTGGCGGCGGCGGTCGCCACCACTCGATGCCAGTGATTCCAAGCTTTGAGAACTTCAAATTCGCACCTGTGGCGATCAACCCCAAGCACTACAGCGGCCGCCGTCTGCACGACATGTACCACGACCGGTCATCCGAAGAGGACGAGAGCGAGCACGCGCGTCGACGGTACCACCGGTTCAACAGCGGTGGCGGTGGAGGCAGTGGAGGCTTTCGGAATCACAGCGGACGGGACGTGGAATACGATGACGACGAGATGGAGATGGAGATGGGGAGTGGCCGCCACTTTGAGTCGCCGCCCGAGTGGAAGCGCGACGACGAATGCTCGATATGCCGCGTGAGCTTCGGTATGTTCAAGCACCGCCACCACTGCCGCAACTGCGGCAAGTCGATCTGCTCGCAGCACAGCGCGGACCGCAAGGTGTCGATGACCTCCAAGGGCTTCAAGACCCCACAGCGTGTATGCGTGACGTGTTATGCCGTGCTCACGAACCAGAGTCGACCCAAGCACGAGCTCAGTCCGTTCGACGCCGTGCTCGATGCCGCGGGGCTCAGCGGCAGCAACAACCCGGTCGTGAGCTTCGCGATGCAGCACAACATGGCGCTCCAGCAGCAGCAACAACAACAACAATACTACGCGCTCGGCACGCAATCACTGCGGTCGCCACGATATTCTTCCCCATTGAACAAAAACAACAACGGAGGAAGCCCAAACGGCGCGTTCCTGTCCGGAGGCACGGGCCCGACCGCGTCGCTGCACCACACGCATCTGGGCGTGAGTACAACTGGGAATATTACTGGGATCGGGAACAACAGTAATAACAGCATCACCAAGGAGAAGATGGAGACATATCTGCTGCAGGTTCATGTGAGCGAGCTGCGCCACCTCGTGAGCGCGCAGCAGCGACAGATTGAGCAGCTCGTGCAGAACAACATCCAGATGCAGCAGCAGGTGCTCGAGCAGGAGGAGCTCAAGGCCGAGACGATGCTGCTGATCACGCAGCTCATGACACGCATGTCGGCGCTCGAGCTCCAGAAGAACAACGACCGGCAAGAGGACGACGACGATCAAGACGATCAAGACGATCAGGATCGAGATGAAAAAGTCCAAACAGGCGACTTTTAAAGCGCTGACGTGGGTGTGGTGGATGGATGATACGATATGAACAGACGCAATTGACGGAGAGATCCGTTAACCCTGTGAGATCTGGTCTGAGAAAGTAATAGTGTAGCTATTATACCTAGATAGTTTAGTTCGAAGTAGCAATTAGTAGCGTGTAAACAAGACAGCAACATGAGCCCTTTAGTTATTATCATTTCGTGGACAAGCGAACAACACTGCATTGACTGACATACCTGGCATGAATTGAGAGAGCGAGCGCGTGGGGGCCGAATGGTATGCTGGTCATTTTCGAAAGGGTGGAGCGTGTCCAACCCTCTTGTTTTATTTAACATACTCTTCTTCAGTCTCACTCTCTTCATTCTCTTCGTCTCTCTCTTTGTTTGTTTCTTGTGTGTCTTCCTTCCCCAAGCCACGTCGTCTTCATTCTCCTTTTTTTCGATTGCACCAGTGGACAGCAGATGCGATGACCACCAATCACCAGCAGCAAAACAGCGAGAGCCAATCGAGCCACTCTACATCTTCAACATCCCCTCGCTCCTGCACACCTGTGTCTCCTTGTCGTTATGTCAGAGGCTGCTGCAAGTGTGTTATTGACGCGAAGGTATCCAATGTCCGTGCACTCTCTCTGTCTACTGCTGTCATCCTGTCATCTGCTACTCTGCTCTTCTATCCGGCTGTTCACTCGTGCAACCACTCCATTCGCCTCTAAAAAGGAAGAACTCAAACGCTGTGTCTGGGGGTTGTTGATACGTGTGATCTTGTGTATTTTTCCTTGCGGTCTGCATGCTTGCTTACTGCACTGTTGGTCGCTCGCCGATCTCTTCGCGCGCGTACTGGACCTTGCTGCCGCTGTGCGAGTGGTGGTCCGCCGAGCTGCTGTGCGCGTGCGAGCTGCTGCTGCCGCCGGCCACGAAGTCCACCACTAGGTAGGCGCCAAAGATGGCGGATGCGAGGCCCAGGCCTGGGAAGGGCTTCTTGGCGCAGCCGCTGATGAACGGGTGCTTTCGCCAGGCGTCCTGGTGCGCGAGAACCATCCTGTCTGTCTGTCTGCGTGCTTTAAGGGGATTCCGTCGGTGAGGGCGGCATGCTCGAATTTGCTTCGATCAAGAGGGCCGTCCGTTTGAAATCATCCCGCAATTAAGATACTGATGTCCCGTAGTTAAATGAACTATCCCGCAATTAAACAAATTCGTTCGGGACAATGAGATGTACTGTTTGCCAATAAAATCTGTACAGTTATAGAAAATAATTATGTTGATGGCAGTACGACTATTTTGAGTGGTTACAATTGGATTAAAAACAGAGAAAGATATATGATGATTGGCTTATAAAGATGCATGGGTCAAAATGCTCACTCACTCTTTCCATTTTGCGCTTCACACAAACGTTAACCAGCAAAGCTAAAGCAACAGCAAGGAAAGAGCTCCATCAAGACGAGCAAACACGCGTGAGAATGGCGGTGCGTACGAGATCAACCACTAGCGTTAAGCCTCCATGTAGTATAACACGCGCGCATGGTTCTGTGCTAGCTAATATGCTAACTCTTTGCGTTCATCCCATGAGTATAGGACAAAAAAGGCGTGGCGAACTTTGAGCGACAGACATGGGACCACGAACACTACGAGAAGCTCGCGCAGCTTCGTGCGAGCGGCAAGTTGCCAGAGACTGAGGTATGAAGTGGGCTTGTATACGCTTGTTATGCTACGTGGACGGTTCTAGCGCTCATATAGAGTATATCTCCATGACAGGAGAAAAAAGTGGTCAAGTCCCACAAAGAGGAGTTCAAAGCGGCCGACGAAGGCGCCGAGGGGCCTGCAGGCTCGGCGCGCGCATTTCTGAAGGCGCGCACCCATAAAGTGACACTGGAGAACAATGTGGGCACAGTGCGTGTCGTTAAGTCCGATGACATGAATAAGAACGGCGGCTACTACTGCGAAGTGTGCGAATGCGGGCTCAAGGACTCGGTCGCGTACCTGGACCACATCAACGGCAAAAAGCGTACGTATCATCATTATCTTGCCTTGGCGTTTTGTATGGGTTCTTTCTGTCCATTCGGCTCGTGTCTCAAGCTGCTTGTTGTTACTGTTGGGATGTCGTTTATGTATTTGTACTTGCGATAGACTTGCGCAAGCTAGGATACAGTATGCGTGTGGAGCGCTCGACAGTCGATCAGGTGAAGAACCGGCTGCAGAGCGCTGCAAAGCGCAAATGGGACCCGATCATGACAAAGAAGCTGGACGCAATGGAAGGTGCGTTTGTTTTCTATATAGTGCTTGTAGAGCGTACTAATCGACCTGCAGATACTGAATACTGAATACTACTCCCAATGTTCTTGTTTGTACAGAGTACGAGAAGAAGCTCAAGGCAGTCGAGGAAGAGGAAGCGCGCATGAAGAAGCAGAAGAAAGAAGATAAGAAAGCCAAGAAACTGCAGGGCTCGAGTAGTAGCGCACATTCAACGGATAGCAGTGCAAGCGTTGCTACAGAGACGAAACCAGTAGCGGAGGAGGCTGCGGATGCTGCTGAGGTGGACGATGGCGACGCTGAGATGTTGGCGATGATGGGATTCGGCGGGTTCGGAGGCTCCAAGAAGGCATAGAGTTGATGGATGATCACACCAAAAATATCAGGAAATGGATGTTCGCCACATGCAAGTCGAGCAGCTTACCTCCACTGTCTACTGTGTTTGCTGGCATCTCTCGTTTACGTGTAGGTACTGCGGCATGAGCGGAAGGCATGGCAAAGTCTACAGCTAGAAGAATCCCCCAGCTTTTGCACGTTATTCAGATGGCTTTCGTCCCTCCACACATACAAAACTGCCACATTGAAGAGCTCATTTCGGTTGTCGGGTTTGGTGTCACGAGTTCTCTTCCTGAAGACCCGTTTTTGTAAACCCGCCTCTTTCTGATAGAAAGAAAGAGTGTATTGGGTTTATGGGCCACGCTTTTCAATTGTGCATTCTTGTGAGACCCGCTGACCCGCGATCCAGGGTCGGACGGGGCTGTCCATCCTCAATCACCTTGAGCATGCCGCCAACGGGCCAACAGAGCAGAGCCTCTCATTCGAGCTCTTGGTCTCCAGCAGCTTCACCTCCATCTCTCGTCAACTAGCAAGTCACCATGCGCTCTGTGCAATTGCTGCGTCGCCTCGCGGCCGCGCGCCCATCCGCCGCGGCTGCTCTACGTGCGTCCTCGTCTATTGCGTCCCCACTGACGGCCGCGCGCTCGCAGGCGTTCGCCGCCCCATCGCTCGTGCAGCAGCAGATGCAGATGCAGTCGCGCTTGTTCGCGAGCTCGCGCTTCACGGTCGACGACGACGACGAGGACTACTTTGGCGAGGACGACGACGAGGACGACTTTGCGATCCAGTACCCGCCGTCAACGGCGCGCGTGCAGGGTCCTGCGCCAAAGTTCACGGCCGCCGCGGTCTACAACGACGACATCACGGAGATCTCGCTCGAGGACTACCGCGGCAAGTACGTGGTCGTGTTCTTCTACCCAAAGGATTTCACGTACGTGTGCCCGACCGAGATCATCGCGTTCAACGACCGCGCCGCCGACTTTGAAGCGATCAACACGCAGCTCATCGCGGTGTCGACGGACTCGCCAGAGTCCCACCTGGCGTGGACCAAGCTGCCGCGCAACAAGGGTGGACTGGGCAAAATGGACATCCCGATCGTCGCAGACATCACGAAGATCATCTCGGCCAAGTACGGCGTGCTCCTGGAAGATGCGGGCGTCGCGCTCCGAGGACTGTTCATCATCGATCCACAGGGTGTGCTCCAGCAGATCACGGTCAACAACCTGCCGATCGGTCGCAGCGTGGACGAGACGCTGCGCTTGATCAAGGCGCTCCAGTTTGTCGAAGAGCACGGCGAAGTGTGCCCTGCAAACTGGCAGCCGGGTGACAAGACGATCACGGCGAACCCAAAGGACAGCCACAAGTACTTCTCGACCGTCGAGGACGTGGAGGACAGCGACGCGGACGCCGGCCTCACGGTCGTGAAGACCAAGAGCGAGTTCGAGAGCCTCGTCAAGTCGGGCAAACCGGTGGTCGCTAAGTTTGAAGCGCCATGGTGCGGCAAGTGCCAGCAGATCCAGCCATTCGTGCTCGAGCTCGCGGCCAAGCACTCGGACGTGACGTTCGCGAAGCTCGACGTGTCGTACCCAGAGGTCGAGCAGCTCAAGGATGAGCTGGAGGTCGGCGCGTTCCCAGAGTTCCGCTTCTATAAGGGCGGCAAGGAGGTCGGCAAGCGTGTCTCGGGATACAAGAAGTCCCACCTGAAGGAGGCGGTCGAGAAGCTCGACTAAGCCTGCAATTTGTATGTGAGATCACTGAAACACTGAAACAAAACAGTTAACCACACAGCACTGCAGTAATAAGAAGGAAAGCAATCAAGCAACTCGTTCATGTTGCCAGGTGGTATCTGCTTGATCATATGGCTTTTTATGTATGGACAAGCTCATTCTCTCGTTCACAATCCGCGCGGGTTGGAGTCGTAGCGCGCGCGAGCCATTTGCTGGAGTCGCTCCTTGTACGACGCCATGTCCGAGAGATCAATGGCCGGCGATGGGTTTGTACTATTCCTGGCGCCAAGCCCCGCCGTCTCGTTGCCAAAATTCCCGACCGCAGCGACGGGCTTTGTGATCCCCGTGCCGTGCTTGCCGAGTCCTTCGCCGCTCTTCCAGCCCATCATTTTCAGCATCTTGCCGCCAATCCCGGATTCCAGAGCTGATGACGTACTTGCCGTGGGTTCGTTTGGTTGTTGAGATGACGCTGGGATTGCCACAGAAGAAGGAGCTGGGCCACTTCCACCAGGTTGCTGAGCTGCTGCTCCTGGTAATTGTGATGGTGGCACTCGCTGTCGTTTCCGGTCGTTTCGCTCCAGCTCCATATCCCGATACTGCGCTGCGATCACCTCCTTGTTCGCCTTTGCTTTTGCCAAGTTCTCCATGTGGAGTTTCGACAAGGTCTCGTGCTTTCGCAGCAAGTCCATGGACCCAAACTTTCGACGGCAGAGCTACAGGAGGGGCGCATAGTTAGTACAAATCCATAATCAAGAAGACAACCTGCCCTTCGTTCAATAATAACTCACCAAGCAAATCGGAGCTTCGACGGCAACCGCATTCACGAGATTGTCCAGCTCTGTCTTTTGTGCAGGCTTGGGGGCTTTCGCTTCCGTCGAAATTGGTTTCCGAGGTGTTACTGCTGAAGGTGATGGCGCGGGTCTCTCCTGTGCATCTCTGTTTGTAGCAGTCTCGGGAGTGATAGCGTCATCTGTGTTTTCTTTTGACGCACGCTGCAGCTGCGACCATTTTGCGATGTCCTCAGCACTCTTGCGCTTCATTCCAGACAAGACAGCGCCAGTAACGGCTACAGTGGTGGAACTGCTCGCGAATGCCTCTTTCAGTTTGCTGGTACCAGCGGTTGCTGCTGTCTTGATGCGAATCGCAATCGGTTTCTTCTTCTCCTTCTTGTTCAACGTTAGACTGAAACCTCCGATGGCAGCACCAGCACCAACGCCAGCTGGAGAAGCGATTGGTTTCTTCGCAGCACCAGCAGCGCCACTTGGTCCCGCGAACGCGGTGTCATCTGCTGGCACCGGTGGCACGAACGGACTGAACGTGGCGGACACGCCGTTCGCGCCACCTAAACACTGATAGTACGCTCCCCGATAAGCGTTGTAGTACAATTTGGACTGCGGGTCGTAGTAAAACATGCTGTTGGGATCGTAGTAGAGGCCGTACTCGCTCGCGAACACATAGCTCCCTCCATCGGTCTCAAAAGGCTGCGGCCACTGCTTCCTTGGGCGTTCCACATACGACGCCTCCACTTCTGCGACGGCGCTTTCCAGAAACGCGTTCACATCGGCGTCCAATCTCGAATTTTCCTTGTTTTTGACAAAATGAACAATAAAGTCAATGCGATTGTCCATAGGTGGCATTCCCTCCAGGCGCAGAAATATCCATTCATTTACGCACTCACCTGTCGACCATCTTGTCGAGCTGATCCGCTGGAACCATTCGCAAGCGACCACTGCGCTTGCTCCAATGCGGCAGCGGCCATTGAGGTCACTGTGTGTGTCCCGCCACTTCCACTGGGATGGTGATGATGCTGGTGATGATGCGAAGGCTTCGAGTGTTGCTTGGAAAAGCGTGTGTCTCGGGCAAAAGAGACACGCACTTGCTGGCCGTGGACACGCAGATTCCCGCAAAAATTCAGGGCTTTCTCGGCACTCTGATATACAATACAGAATGATAATAGAGGGCTTGTCAGCTCAATATTGACACCGCTTAGAGCGGCACCACACATTCTAGATATAGTGAGGATGTCCGCATATACCTCCGCATCGATAAATTCCACAAACCCAAAGCCGCGCGTGAGATTCGTCACACGATCGCGGATCAAACGGATGTCGTTCACGCCGTCAAACTCAGCGAATGCGATATGCAGCTGCCACAAATACCAAACACACATGCAATACTGTTAGAGACCAATGTTGTAGAAGCAAAACACAAGACAAAACTCAACTATCTCACCTCTCCTTCTTCAATATGCTCTGGCAAATCCCGCACTAAAAGCACTTGCGTTGGCGGATCAGACTCATTTTCATATGCTCTGTGTCCAGAACCAGTGCCTGGAGCACCACCGGGGGCAGGTGTAGGCGACACGACAGGCGGTCCACTACCACCATCACTACCACCACCGCCCATTTGGTTCACAAACACTGGAGGTTGTCCCGGCAACACTTCACTTGCACACTCTGCCCGTGGCGCTTCACACTTGAAACACACAGTCCGTCGGGCAAAGTTGACTCCATGGCACTATCAAGTTTACATGTAGCAAGTCAGCATTTCTCTTCTCAATATATTCACACGATAGCCATTCCAACAATTTGAACTGACCTCAATGCAAACCCAGTCCACGCGAGAGGGACCCTCAGGTAGCGGCGGCTGGAGCCGGTCGCTGTCGCCTCCAGCCCAGCGATTCGGGCGATTGTTGTCCGTGAATCCGATCGCCAGCGGTCGATTGTCGAGGAACAGCGGTCCGTGAGCTAGCAACATCAATAGAACCAGAATACAGCAACGTTGGCTATTGATCGACATCCGCCACATAAGTAGAACACATAGTATACGCACTGTACGCGAGGACGACTTGTCTCGCGTCTTCAATCGATGGGAACTCCACGAACGCGAACCCGCGAGACTCGCCTGTTGCCTACGAACATGTCCAGATTATCAGTAATAATGAGAGTCGGCGTATTCATAAAGCAAGCCTACGCCCACGTACCTTGTCGTAGATGATGCGCGCGATGAGCGGTCGGAATGCCGCGAGTGCGTCTATGATCTACAAGAGGAGACAAAAAAGAGGGAACGTGGTCCACAGTGTGAATTTCCCGCCATTTCGTGTGTCTGTGTGTTTCCCAGTTTGCGGCAGTGTTGCGTTGCGTTGATAATCAGTGTGCTGTGAGGGGCCTCATGTTAGCGGTTCAGCCAACGTATGGTATCCCAATATGGCTCTTCGCAAATACCATTCTCTCGGTGACATTCGGCGAGAGGCCGCGGATGATCAGCTTGGAACTCGGTGGTGCTTCTCGAATATACTGCTGGTTGTGGTGGTGGTGCAGACCGTCGTTGAAGTGCGCTTCGTGATTCTGGCGATGCCACCGTGCAGGTGGAGGTGGTGGCGGCGGCGGCGGATGGTAGCGGTCTCCATACCCTCTCGCGCGCTCTTCAAGCAACAGTTCGTCATGTCCATAGGAACCATAATGCTGTTGCTGTTGCTGCTGCTGGTGGTGGTGCTGCTGCTGGGACGAGCCTTCCGCGCGCTGAGGCGAGCGAGAGCGGGACCGTGAGCTGGAGCTTGACGAGCGCGCAAATTCGTGGCGATACGCGTGCGAAGGCGAGCGGTGAGGGCCAGCAGTCGGACTGTGGTGACCATTATGACGATGAGGCTGATGGTGGTGACGAGGCTCGTCTTCGCGCGCGCGGCTGCCAGAGTGGCGGTGGTGGTGCTCGGGCATTGTCTCCTTGAATGTTCGTTCGAAATGGAGCCAAGCGCAAGAGTCTGCGAGCGCTGCGTGAGAAAGAGCGTCCGGGCGGCGTGGTGCCACTTGCTGCTTCGTCTTCTTCCAAAGTGGTCTAGTCAACTTGCCAGTTGTCTTGTGTGGAGTTTATGAAAATATATTTAATTGCTAGAACAATCAGACAAAGTTTTTAAATTACATCATTGACATCTTATGATTGTATAAAATACATACATTTGTATATTTAAAGTCAAATAACAAAAAAGAGACACAGCAAAAGATGAAAATAATAAAATAGTACAGAAGGAGTATCAATTGACGAAATTACACTACTTTTGACGGCACGATAGGTTCGCTTTTACGAAGAATGCGCACTTAAAAATCACATGAAATCAATCGGAACGACATAAAAAGCTCACGATTCTTGGGTCACATGCCTTGTCACACGCTGTGCAAGTCTTCTCGCTTGTTTTTTGCTGCGCTAGGCGCTAATTACCTACGCGAGCTATAAGGAAACTTTTGCTGGATCCCCGAGCTCATACACACACTGACTAGATCCGCTGTTTGAAGAGGGTATCTATGTCCAGACTTTATGCGATGTGCAGGTTTGACGAATGCGTTTGTTTGAGATATTCAGCAAACTCAACAAGGTGAACTGCGTTAGATGTCCGCAGCAAACTGAACAAGAAAACGATCAGCGAGTTCACCGTACACTTGAGAAGTTGGCGTGTATAAAACGCGAGTGGCTGTTTGCTTTAGCAGCAGCAGCAACTCATCGACCTCTTCGTGGACGTCGAACCCACATAACCAATCACCTTGACGACCGACTCGCGACTCTCCAGGTTGACACAGTCGTGACAGGAGAAATCGAAAACCGTTTCTGAGGACGGCTACATTTAGCCATGAACCCTATCCCATCCCAATCAAACGTGATGGGCATTTGACGAGTGATGGTCTTTTCGGGCATGAGGGGACACTCTCGACTCGGATAAGGACCAGCGCCTGTATTTCGCATACCGGTAGCTCCAGTCAGGACAGGGAGGAGGCATGGGAAGGCAAAGCAGTCTGCTGTGTGCTTCTGTCATTGTGCCAGCAGCCCCATTCCCCAAACACTCGCACCCAAAAGGATTTGAGCAGCTCAAGGCGAAAAATATGTCTCGTACGGATAGATCCGTTGTCTCAGATTGCAGAGCAGAGCGGATCATCAGAACCCAAGGGGGTTCCACGAGCACGCTTCGAGTCTTGTGGCGGGTGGATAATACACGAGGCAGGGCTGAGTATTGAGTACAATGCACACCCAGTTCCTGTGTGGCTTATGTGAGAGTGCCTCGGGTCTCAACCCTGCTTCGAGACAGGATGAGACGGGAAGAGTGGAGTTTGCCCTTCGCTCCGCCCAGCTGCGTCTCTCGAAGACGGGTTTGTGCCGAGTCCTGCTTCAACCGAGGAGGTATAGACCGTACGAACCTCGTTGCTGGCATATCGCAATACGCTTGGTTGGGAGAAAAGGAGACTCGCGGTGAGAAAAACAGCCAGTAAACAGCGGGCATTTGACGCAAGCAACTAACCCACGCACGAACTTCTCTCTCGAGCAACTCGAGCAAGCGGTACCACCACTAGAAGCGCCAGCGCAGCAGCAGCGACGATGGGCGGGGCGAAAGTTCATAACGTTCTATCAGGCTCCGGCGCGACGAACATCCGCAAGAAAAGAAGGATGTCTATCTCTGAAGACTCTGGCAGCGCAGCAACGACGACGCCGACACCGACGTTATCTCCAGCCACCAACATCAGAAACCTGTTTGCGGATGGGACGAGCGAGACGGCCCGGCGCCGATGGCGGCTTCTGCAAAAGCACGTCTGCATCACGCGATGGCTCTCCAAGGATTTGCTGCAGCGCCACCTCAAGCGCTTTGCGCTCGCGCAACAGGCGGTCGTCGACGCTGTCATGTACTCCAAGGACGATTTCATGGAAGTGTTCGTGAAGATCAGGGTGCGTCTGGTTTTCGCTTTGGCTTGCGCTTGATATCAAAGACTGTTCTGATTCGGCATACGTTTGCTTGTGTGTGCGCGTGCGTTTACCAGGAGCAATTTCTGTCGCTGCTTGACGCCGAGAACTGCTTCATCATCTTCGAAGCCAAGCGGTCGGTGCTCGAGTTCGACGGCCGCACGATCTACCCATCTACGCGAGCGAAGAAAGGATTGCTGCAAGAGTCCCTGCGCTCCGGCCAGCCGCTCCACCTGTCCTGCCCCGCGTCATGCGAGAACGCGCAGATCATCGAAGGCATTTCGAATATCGACATCCGGGTATGCTATCGATCAACACGGTTGGCTCTGAAGTGTGGCTCTTACTGTTCTAACCGCGCATTTGTATTCCTACGCAGTCGTACGTGTGCATCCCACTCATCGACGGCGACAGCAACGTCCAGGCGGTCGTGGAGATCTTCAACTCGCGCTATGACGCGCGCGTAATCAACTCGTGGCTCTCGGACACTGCGAATGGCTCGCTGCACGTGTTCCGCAACTTTGTGGGCAAGATCATCAAGGCGTTCGCGAAGCGCAACAAGATTAGTGAGATTGTGTCGAGCACAGCGAGCTCAGCGTTGCATTCCCATGCAGCTTCAGGCTATAGTAGCAACTTGGACTCCAGCCGCGGCTTCGATTCATTCGCGTCGTCCCAGTCGTCTCAGTATTCACTAGGTCAGGATAATGGCAGAAGAGGTTCAGCGGCTGCAAATGAAGTCTCGATCGAGTCGCTTGTCGACCTGCTGCGTCAAACCGTCGTGGTCGAACAGTGCGTCGTGTACGCGTACGACAAGGAATCCAATATGCTCTGGTCGCGGCTCTCCGAGAACTCTACGTGCTGCCCCGCGACCGTGCACTTTGGCGAAGGTGTGATCGGCAAAGCTGCACTCTCAGGTGAGCCCATCCACTTGACTACGAGAGCGTTCACAAGCCTCACGCCCAAGAGCGTCGTGTCCGATGTGCATGAACTGACGTCATCGCTCGGGCTCCCCGCCTCCGAAATCCACGACGTGCTCATCATCCCGACGTTCAACGGGAACCACCAGCTCAACGGGGTGGTGCTCCTTCGCAACAAGAAGGACCAGACGGGCTTCAATGAGTCCGACGTCGCAATCAGTATCAACATCTGCAGACACATTGGGAACGCGCTGCACAGCTCCGAGCTGCACGAAGCGATCCTGAAGGCGCAGGGCAAAGCACAGACGCTGCTTGACCTCTCGGTGGTGCTCTTCCGCGAGCTTGAGACAAACTCGCTCCTGCTTGCGATTATGAACGCGATCAAGAAACCCATGCGCGCGAGCAAATGCAGCATGTTTATTATGAACGAAGACAACACCGAGCTCTACTCGCCTGTGGGCTCGGACATCAACTGCGACCTGGCGCTAGAAGGATTCCGAATCCCAGTCACGTCGGGAATCATCGGCGCGGCAGCTATGACAGGTGAGATCATCAATGTGCCCGACGCGTACCAGGACTCACGGTTCAACCAGGCGGTCGATAAGCAGACGGGGTTTATCACACGCTCGATCCTCGCTGTGCCTATCAAGGACGCGAATGGACGGGCTCTGGGAGTCCTTGAGATGGTGAACAAGCTCTCGAAGCAGTACTTTGACAAAGATGACGAGGAGCTCGCGCGCGGCATCGCCTACTACGTCGCTATCGCACTGAACAACGCGCGGCTCTTTGAGGAAGCGCGCTCGGCGATGCGGCGCAGCGACGCGCTGCTGGCACTGATGCAGGTCATGTCGTCCACGAACGAGAACGTCGGTGATGTGTTCAAGGCGCTGGTTGAGACGATCTGCCAGATCCTGAATGTGGAGCACGGCGAGCTCTTCTTCGTGGACTCGCTAAGCAAGAGCCTCTATTGTCGCACAGGCTCCAGTTGGAAAGGCTACAGCATGCCCGTGGGCAAGTTCATCCAAGGCATCGTCGCGGAGAAGGGCGAGGTCGTGAACCTCGTGAACGCGTCATCGCATCCGGACTTCAACCACGAATACGACCAGGTCGCGGGCATCAAAACTCGAAACCTGCTCTGCGTGCCCGTGAAGTCGTCGCAGCGCCACGGCGAAGAGAATGTCATCGCGGTCTTCTACGCCGCGAACAAAGTCGGTAAAACGCATGCGCGGTTCTGCGAAGAGGACATCAAGATCCTCGTCGCGATCTGCGCCGAGCTCAGGTCGATCATCGAGCGCCGCGCGTGGGAGCTCGTCTTCGAAGCCGACGGCAGCGAACTGGCGCAGGTCACGAGCTCGTTCCTGTCACAGTACACGTCGACGCCGACGCTGTCGCGAAGACGGTCCCACGCGAGTCTGCGCAGCAGTAGCACTGAGTCGCCCGCGTCTTCCACGCCGGCGCCTCAGCTGCTGAGCGACCACGACCACCAGAGCGCGGCGATGATCGCGTCCGCAAGCTTCAGTGACTTGACGACAACATCCAATGCGAATGTTCGAATCATCCGGTCGTGGGACCTCGATCCGTGGGAGCACTCGGCACCGCAGCTGGTGGACCTGGCGATGGACGTCTTTGAGTACTATGATTTGCTCACGAGGTTCCGCGTGCCTAAGGCGACGATGCGCCGGTTCATCGTGAGCGTCAAGTCCCAGTACCAGGATATCCCGTACCACAACTTCTACCACGCGTTCACGACGCTACACGTGAGCTTCATGATCGTGTCGTCCCAGCCCGTGACGTCTCTTGGTCCGGGGGCCGCAGATCCTTCTGGAAATGGTAGCTCTTCGTTGTCATTATCAACAACAAACTTAGCTAATACACTCGCAGCAGCTGCAGGGTCCATGCGGAACCTCTTTGAAGCGCGCGACCTCATGGCGATCTTCGTCGCTGCGTTCTGCCACGACATGAACCACAACGGCCGCACGAACGACTTCCACATTCGGTACCGCACGAGCATCGCGATGCTCTACAACGACCAGTCCGTGCTTGAGAACATGCACGCGGCGGCGTGCTTCGACACGATGCGGCGGCCAGGTCACGACATCCTGGAGCAGCTCGACGCGACCGAGTACCGCCACATGCGCAAGAGCATCATTCGCGCAATCCTTGCGACTGACATGCACAACCACGCCGGGATCGTCTCGCAGCTGCACGAGAAGCTCAAAGTGGACGTGTTCAACAGCGAGGACGAGACCCACAAGGAGCTGCTGATCAACGCGATCGTGCACTCGGCCGACATCTCGGGGCCGGCGCTCACTGAAAAGGTCCACCTGCGATGGTCGCACCAACTGCTCCAGGAGTTCAACATGCAATACGACGAAGAGATGGCGCTCGGCATGACGCCGACGTCGTACATGAACGCGAAGCCCGGGACGCCAGAGGTCTGCAAGCTCAACATCGCGTTCATCGATTCGTGTGTGTTTCCGCTCTGGAGCATCATGGATACGTTCCTGGACGGTCTCGACGGCTGCATCGCCAACATCCAGACGAATCGGCTCATGTGGATCGCGCAGGAGGCTGAAAATCAGGTATAGTAATGGACAGAAGGTAATTTAGTAAGAGAGGGAGTAGCATACAAGTAGAATACGAGTAGGATTCAGTTGTGTACCATAAATCCCCCGGAATACATTTCAAAACAGCATCCACCTGAATGGCGCCATGGCCACTTGCGCACCGCACCATGGAGCTGCATATTATGTAACTCTGGACTCCGTCAATGTTATACACACATAACTAACCTGTTCACTCACTGCTCGAGATGCACGCGGAGCCTGGCGAGCAAGCGACGGCGCAGGAGGCGCTTTGTTGCAGAGGGCATCGGCAGCATCACGGTGGGTGTTGTAGTAAGGGATGTCACTTGTTCGGCACAGGAAAGAAGAAGG
This sequence comes from Globisporangium irregulare, assembly GCA_038051095.1. Lineage (NCBI taxonomy): Eukaryota > Oomycota > Peronosporomycetes > Pythiales > Pythiaceae > Globisporangium > Globisporangium irregulare. The sequence continues at coordinate 22,897 of JALBZZ010000431.1, forward strand.
TGAAGTGCGTGCATTAAGAAGCGGTGGCAACGTGCAAGTTGCCTCTACCATCATTCTTAAAACGGATCTTTCTCTAATGTGGTTTCACTAGCCAGTTCATTTAGCGCCTGACATGGGTACGCTCTGGTCGCACTGGACACTTGACCCGACCTGCTTAGCTCTCGACCCTTCGCCAGATACTATTATTGTTCAGTGAACGTGTTGCTGATGACTGACTGGTCAGACTCCTGGTAATGTGGATATGGTTAAGAAGCAATAGATTTGATCGTTGAGAAAGAAAATACAATGCGAGCAGCATTGTTGGCAAAGAAGATCAATCTTCTGAGGTGGAATGCTGAGACACTAGATCATGCCCAAGCGGCGGATCGTTTGGTATTGCTCTGCGTTTGTCAATAGACAAATAGACACATAGCAACGTCAGAATGCAGAGTTACGAAAATATGATTTGGCTCATAGGAAACGCTTGTCGCTGTGTTCGTACCTGGGATCTCCATGAGCGCCATGATCGCGAAGCCCGCCTCCGGGTTCTTCTTGTTCATCTGCATCACGGCGTTGTACTCGACAAACTGGAAATTGTCAAAGCGGCGAGCTGGAAGCTGGTCGTCGAACTCTTTCATCATTTCCCACGGACCGTCGCCAACACCGACCATGATGATGGCTGCCAGGAATCACACCACGAGCACAGGAACGAGTGAATACATGCGAATTCAAAAAGAGCTAACAGCACCAAGATCAACGTATTAGATGCACTCACAGATTGGCCAGTTCGACGCCTGGACGATCGCGTCGCGGGTTTGCTCTTCATTTGTCACCTGGCCATCGGCGATGATCACCAGAATGTGGTATCCACCTTCGCGCTCCACTTGCTTGATCGTCTCTTTGATCACCGGAGCGAAGTTTGTCGGCCCCGAGAGCTTGAGCGTCGGCGTGAGCTCATTATACCGCCGCAGCACTTCCGTGAAGCCCTGGCACCCACGGTTCTGCGTGAATGGGAAGCAGCGCTCGCCCTTCGTCGCGATATCGCCAAAGCCGAACGCTGGGATGATGTTGTCGTCGTCAAATGCTTCCAGCACGCGCCCGATGACCGAGATCACGCTCTGTTTGTAGAACAGTTTGTGCATACATATGAGAACAAAGTGGCTTTTGTAGGTACGTAGTAGTGAGGCTATGAAGCGCACCTGGTATGGGTTTAGGAAGATCCCCTTTGGGTCGATGTCGTGCAGGCACCGCCCACCAAAGCTCCTCTCGCCCGTCCACTGATTGGATTTTGTGAAGTCCACCTGCACATACAATAGAGACACACACGTCATATAATATGGGTAAGTCCTTTTGTCCTGTGCAACGCTGTCCTAAGCTACTACAGAAGCATCAACGCACCGCGACGACGAGATTCGACGATTCCAGGCCGGCTTTCCGTAGGTCTGTCTGTACTTCAGCTGTTGAATACATACACAGAAACAAGTAGCCTGTTAGTTGCTGAAGGATAGGCCAGTGTGACATCGCAGCGCTTGGATAGCGATCCGCTCTCAGCGAATCGCGTAGCGAAATAGAAGCAAGCGCATTATCATCATCACAAGTCTGCGTTCCCCGTACCAATGGTCTCGTAGCGATCCGGGATCGGGTGGAAGCCGCCGCGCGGTGCTGCTGGCGCTGCGTGCGTGGGGTGTCTCTGGACGGGTACCTCCTGGCTCGACGAGCAGCCCATTCTCTCTGGTGTGTCTTGAGGGTGTTGCTAGCGTTCGTGTGCACGCAAATGTGGAAATGGCCACTGGCTGAAAGGGATGTGTCCAGCGTGATGAAATGACGCTTGTCTTTTTTCCCTCTTTTCTCATGACAACCCACGTATCCCGAACTTGCAGACTGGGAAACAAGGGTAAGGTCGTATGCTGTCCCGTATTATGATATTTCAATTCGGGACATTTTTTCGAAAAAGAGTTGGGTTCACTCGAATAAATGTGTGAGTGTGTGTCGTTTTTGTCGCCAAAGAATGTTTGTTGCATCCGGTGACGCCAAAATGCTGGGTATAAACGATTTCCAGGCTCGGTTCCTGCATCTACATTCCGTGCGGTTTACTTGTGCAGATCTCTCGGGTTTCTTGCTCATGATTGAGTTTGTATCCAGCTCCAAGCGTTGCTTCATGAAGCTCCTAACTGCTGCCAGATCATGCATACCCCATTGCGACTGAGGTTTAATGGCATCGATTCAATCACACATGAGAATAACCATGGTAGGTTTTGCATTCTTCGACCACGTTCGAACAACCTTCGCGTCACCTCGCTGTTCTTCTTCTTCATGTTCGATCTTTTCTCGTTCTTTGATTGAGGCTAGTGATAAGCGCTGGTCTGTTTCTGAGTTGGTTGATTTCCAATAATGCGAGAGAAAGAGATGGCGGCGTCACGCCGCTTGCATGACGGCTACACGCTCGTGAGCGACACTGACGACGCCTCCTCTGTGCCCGCATATCAACACCTCAAGCAGCAGCAGCTGGCGCCACGTCCTGTGCGCCCTGCTTTCTCCAGGCTCCGCGACGTTGTGGTGCTGACTGCGCTCGTGGTCGCGCTCTGCGTGGGCTTCGCGTCGGTCATATGGGAGCCGCACCAACTGGAGATCAAGCGCCATGTGCCTGCCAGACATCGCGGTAGCGCGGTCACTGGCTCCAGTACTGCTACTAGTGACAATACTAATAGTGGTAGTGCTGGTGAGAAAGCTATGCGTCCAAGTGCTCGAGGCGAGTCGACGGGCAACCGCGTTGTGTTCGATGAAGTTCAAGAGAGTGTGGCTACAATTGAACTGAGCACGTCACCGACGCTGGTGGAAGACGGAGGCGATCTGGTCGTGTTCTGGAAGCCAGCAGTTTCAGGGGAGTTTGTGCAACGCCAGCATGATTTCATCACGCTTAGCTGTGGGCCAACCAATGGGAATGGCGATTTCCTACAGAAGAAGAGTGTCACGGAGACCGATGCGACGCCCAACTCAGTGCGCTTCTCAGGTACGGGAGCTACTCGTTAGTATTGCGAGAACCATTTTTAGGCTGTGCTAACAGTTGGTGATTGGTATGCGATTGCAGATTTGTACATGATGCGCTGCAACTACGTGGTCAAATACTTCATATCGGAGCGCTCGAG